>JABXWE010006474.1:0-12815 GCA_014611495.1 Limonius californicus | reverse complement strand
TTCTGTTTTAAAGATATGAACTTTAACACTCTCGTACAAGAAAACTAAGCTCCAAATACCTACTTTTTTTGAAGATTTGTATTAAGCATTCATAAAGGAAAAATTCTACCTGAAGCTTTTAAGGCATTTAAAGGACACCCTGTATATTTGAGTTTTGTAATTGTTGGAACCAAAAGTAGAAATCTAAAAACTTCTTTCCAGAATATGATCTCAGCAGCATTTTGGGGCAAATCTAATGCAATATTCTATGTTCGAAAGGGATAACAATAGGGTTTCAATTTCCATCAATGCCATTTAACAGCTAAATGTAGTAAATTAACAGGTTTAATACAGGGAATTTTTCTTTTTAGTATACATAGGCTATGTATACTAAAAAGAAAAATTCCCTGTATAATGAAGCACTTATGTACATATCGAGAACTTCAACATTACCGCACCTGCACTAATATTTTACTAATTTATAAGTATGATTATGTAAATGATCACCCAAAATTGTTTTTGTATTTTAGAAATCGTAACATGTACGACGTACGTGCCTTTACAATTATGTTATATATCAGCAAACAAACATTTATATTCTGATCTGTGTAAACAAAATAGGAAAGTGGACTCAAAACATTTCACTTCGTATATTCTAAAAAATATCAACTTACACCTAATGAACTATTTTTGATTAATTTTGACATTTCAACTTAAATAGATTTTTATGCCCACAATTGAGAAAAAGTGAAACATTTCATAATACTCGGTTATTAAGCGCCCTTGAATCAACAGAGTCCCTTGGCTATAGCGCATTTAGCCCAATGGATATGGAGGGCCTGCGAAGCATATCTGAACTAACCTATGATTACAAATTAAATTATCGACATATACTGGATATCGACTATAACATGTAGCAATCATTCACTTTTAGGAGCGAAGATACGCTGGAACGGTAGAATGTTTAGTACGATCGGAGAAAAATAATATTTTTGTTTTCAAGGAGAATTTTTCCAGAACTACAGTGTGTAATTTTAAAATCTAGTATCTGTTTAGACTTGCAATACTGGCAAAAACCATCACGAATCTAAAAATAGTATTTTATTGCCGAGATAATACAAAGAATTTCGATTATTAGGTAATATAAATAAAATCACTGATTGAACCAACGCCAAATAAAATTTAAAAAAACTACTTCTAAAACATAATGCTTTACTAAATTAAATAATATTAATTGTATTAAGCGATAGTATTAATACCGATTGCTTTAGATTAACATAGCAATTTTAAATATATACCAGTAACATCTGGTAATGTATAGAGTTTTTTAACAACCGGAAGCTGTTGCAGGGCTTCCATGGGCAGTGCCCCACAAATACTAACCAACTAATAGTCTATATCTATACCAACAAAAATCGATTACGTCCTTATGCAGATGCATTTAAAAATAAGCTAAAATAGTAAATCACTAATCCCAATAATCAATTATTAGAAAATAATTAGTGAAAGCCCAGAATGAGAAAACTCCAATATTTGTTTTTGTTTTCTGTAAAGTCAAATAATAGAAAGAGTAATTTATTCTGAGGATGGATTTAGAAGACATCGTCACGATGTCAACGACAGCAGAAATTTAAAACCGTTTGTAGTTTATAATTTTATTTTACTAATTTTAAAGCGTTTGTACACAAAAACAGGAACTGTCTTCGTAGTAGTCGCCTCAATTCTGTAATACCAGCTTCGATCTGCTCTTGTAATGGTTGGTTTTGGTGCCGCCAGTCTGTAAATTATAAGCTTTAGTGTCATGGTAACAAATAAACAATTCGAGAGTACAAACTTTCCAATATTTTTGATGTGTCAGATAGTACATTGCATTGACACTTCCTGCTACTCATTTATCAGACCAAAAAGTAATATCAGGGAAATCAAAGAGAAGCTCTTCGAAGCATGTCTGCGAAAGGGGAGACGTCAGCGTCAGGGATATATCGGAACCCTAAATGTAAAACGCTTTTTTATTTAAAGTAGCTAAAGGTACAATTACAATATAATTTAGCACCTTTGTGGACTACAACAGAGATGGCTGAAGAGGAAGACCGAGAAGTCATGTTACGAACAACCTTGAGAGAAATGTGTTTTTATGCAATTTTTGTTATATTAGTGACAGTTTGTATGTGACAAACTACATCCACGAGGAATTTCATTGACGATCGGTATGTTGCAGTGGCTCTTGGTATGATGTTTCCTTCAATGTATTACCTTACACGAGTCCTTCAGGAACAGTTTGTGGAAAAACAGTTTGCAACTTCAGGGGATGTTGAAATTACATTTCAGGAGATTAGAAGTGCTGCTGATTTTTGGTCTGTAAGTTAGACTCTTATATATGAGCATAAGTTGAGCTGTTCTAGTCTTTGGCCGATATAAAAATTGCAGTAGATTTAAATGTTTAGTACCTGCAACAATTCACTTTTACATTTTGTCACCATTTTCTTATTATTGCAAAAATCGGCACTAACAATAAAAATATTACACCTGTATTGTTTGCACCAAACGTTAACGGGTTTTCATGATTTTTGGAAAGTACGTCACTATAGTTTCTCAAGGGCAACTGATTTAATCCAATCAAAAACTTGCTCACACTTAAACCTATTACAGTTCAGAAATCGAAATCAAGGAAATTATTTTACAAGAATTATCAAAAAATATTAATAGCTAGATGTATGTATATTAGATAACTAACAGTACAACCGAAAGACATGTTTTAGCTTTTCATAAATACCAACAAATTCACATCATTTAATGGTAGCAGTAAGAATTAAATACACGTACATAAATTCTATATTCACAAAACATTTAAATTTCCCCTTTATTGTGAGTTATGTATATTGTCTCTTACAGTATTGTGAGACGATACTTTTTAATGGGTTCTTCTGGGACTATTGGTATGATAATATAAAGCCAGTTGCTCCAACAAAAGAAGATGATAAAAAAATTTTATACGAAAACAAATTGATAGGCGTTCCAAGGTTAAGGCAGGTAATCATCTTATGGTTCGTTTTACAATATGAACATTTAAATTTTTGATAAGGATAGGCCATGTAAACGAAACTTCAAAAATAGGCAAGCCAAAATATATACACGGTGTCAATTTAAAAACGTACAATGTGTTGTATACCTGGATGTAAAATAGGTATTGAACTTTTCTAGAAAACGTTTCTACAACATGAAGGGGGAATCATAATGACTCGTGAGGTAACCTACCCCATTTAATCCATTAGGCTCTAGGCAGCGCAAAAATTTTTTGAAATGGTAGCACCTATTTTGTGATACATCATGGAAAAGCTCTTAGGAAATGCTATTCAGTAGCATTCAGCAACCGCTTCCCCCACCCCATCAGCTCGCCACTACTAAACTATTCATTTTCGCAATTGTGTTATGGACTGAGGCTGAATGTTGTAGACATCAGATTTTAAGTAACCCCATAAAACGAAGTGTAATGGGTTCAAATTTGGAAATCTTGGTCCTCTCTCATTTAATTCCAACAAGATTGGACACCTCCTCCCTATGCAGTCCCTGTAAGGGCCTGGCTAGATCAACATTACCCAGGACAATGGAATGGTAGAAGAGGACCAATAGAAGCTCTTCAGATTTGAATCCATTAGGCTTTACTATTACTATTTTAAACATTTTAATTACAATAATTGGTTCAAAATCGTCAGAGTTTTATTTTTTATTTTTCCGAAACGAGCCGGGATAAAATGTTTGATACTATTGAATAGCATGTTCTAAGAGCTTTTCAATGAGATATCACAAAGTGGGTGCTACCATTGGAAATTTGTTTTTGGTATCTAGAGCCTGCGGGGTTGAATGGGAAACGTTACCTTATTAGTCATTATGATTCCCTTTCCATATTGTATAAACGTTTTTTATTGTACGTTTTTTAATTAACGCCTTGTATAACAAGATACTGTTTTATTGACGGTATTATGAAACAGACGCCTGTTTGGTATGATTAACAGTTTACGTCTAAATCGATAAATTACTACTTACTTTTTTAAAGTTCAGTAAAATAAAATAGCGAACTTATCAAACAAGCATCTCTGATTCGTAATATCGTTAATAAAAGCTTAGATATCGCAGTACATTGTGATGTCTTTTGGATTACCTATTTTTCGAATGGTCGGCTCGTACTCTCCGGTGAATCACCCTTTATAAATATAGGCTTTGAATGAATTACCGTTCGTATTCCATGGTCTACTTTTATTTGAAAAATATATAACCATTGTGCAATATAAATAAATAAATAATCTTTTGAAGCTGAAAGTGCGCAAAAATTCTTGTACAATCCACGAATATTTTCGTCGCATGTTTTTGGCTTGTTATGATCAATACTCAAGGCAGGCAGAAGATACAGCTCCATTCGGCCCAGAAAAGGGAACTGCGTAAGTATTTAAGATTTCCTGATTTTTCTTTCCTTTACTCTATGTAGAATGTAGCGCGGCATATTGATAATTTACAGCTGTTATGATGATGTGTCAAAGTTGCTAGCTCTGATCTTTTCTTTTTTGTATAGGTACTTGTTATATTATTGTGTTTTATGGTAAGTTTTTCTCTACCTTGGATATGTCTTCTTTCCAATATATGTCTGCACAAATTCTTTTCCATCTTCATTTGTCCCTTTTGGTAATTTTAATTGCTTTCCATGTTAGTTCTCATTCCTTGTGCTCGCTAGTTACTTCCTTGTGTCTACCTCTGATGTTATATTCTATTGCTCGTTACTTGCCGACAGTGACAGTAACAAGTGTATGATCATAAATAAAATTTGTAAAGTGGCAAATTTTTTACCTTAATAGTTGCGTTTTTGTTTTCTGCTTATTTCTTGATACACATATATTTCGAAGTGTGTTGAACGCCTCTTGGGTCCTCCATGATATTCTCTTAATGTCTTCTTCACAATTCGCTCTTGCGTTCAATGCAAATAAGTAACAGACATTTTCTGTTTATTTTAAGGATTCCCGATATACCTATTCCACTTCCTGGGCGTTTATTTACTTTTTTCTGCCTTTCCAAAGTTTATCAATCGTAACTGTTTTCAGTTACGATTCAATCTTCTCTTGTAATTCTTTCGTTCATAGACAATCAACGTACCTTCTAAGTAAAATCTAAATTTTCTACTTTAGAATCTCTAAACGCTGTCCATTCTATTTCTTCACTATTTCTCATGATCTATTGATATTCTATCACCAGGTACTGTAAATAACAGCGGTATTGCACTCCTATCTTAGCGCTTTTTAAAAAATTTACAGGGTATCCCAAAAGTTAAGCCTCGCAGCGTTGTTCAGCAGAGCATACTAACCAGAAAACATCTAAAACATTTATTTTTCGCAGGCTAATTTTTTCACGCGAGCTTCTTGAAGTTTTAAATTGGAGTGTCGCGTATCTTTAGCAACAAAGTTAAACAAATAAGTATTATCGATGAAAGCAGTTCCTCATCAATAAACTGAGATATTAACAATAAAAATGACTTCTGCACAAATTCAAATTGCAAATTATTGTTCCTAAGATTTTGTTGAAAACACGAAATTTAGATATGGCATCAAACAAATATAAGTAAAACTGATAGTAACTTCTATTTAATTTGACACTGCTGTTCCGAATTTGACAGTTGTCAAACCCATTTTTTGTTTTTTTTTTTGTAAATTTCGTTTCACTTGCATTAATAGAATACACATTTACTCAGTACATTGACATGATCTGGATTCTTGGAAAGGTTGGTGATAATAATTGTAATGCAGCGGCAAGGCTATATGCTGAACGCTATCCAAATAGAAGACATCCAAACCACATAGTTATTAAACGAATTGACCAACGACTACGAGAGAGAGTGTTGCTCTAAAAAGAGGTGGTGGTGGTCGTCCATTTATGGTAAGACAGTCCAATATTGAAGAAAATATGTGAGATTGTACTGAATGGGAGTCTATGAGTAGCGTACGTGGTATTTTTTCGGATTGTAGACATTCCAAAGTCAACAGCACACAGAATATCGTATGACAATGATCTACACCCTTTTCGAAAAACGAAAGTAAAACATTTATTACCACACGATTATAATGCATGAGTTACGTATTATGAATGGCTATTAAATGAACACCAGGAAAATCTGAAGTTTATTGTCAATATTTTGTGGACAGATGAAGCGACACTTGCGCAGGATGGGTTTACAATACTCATAATAATTTGGGCAGGGATGGTGCATAATTATTTAACTGTTCCATTTATTCTGCCAAATCGTCTTTATGCTGAAAATTTCCTACATTTTCTAAATGAAGATTTAAGAATACTGTTGGAAAATGTTCCATTCATAATTAGACAAAATATGTGGCACCCACAAGATGGTGTTCCAGCCTACTATGGAATCATAGATTGTTTTCAAAATTATTTTCCAGATCGGTGGATTGGTCGTGGGGGTGCTATAGCTTGGCCGCCAAGGTCATCTGATCTAACGCCCTTAGATGTTTATTAATGAGATTATCTGAGGGATTTGGTGTATCTCACACCAGTAAACAATGTGGATAGTGTTTATTCTCAGGACCTGGTTATTATTTCCAGTAATATATTGTTTGTTGTGTTCAGCAGTGTTATTGTTATCGAATTTTTGCATCTATTATTGTTACACTTCTTAGCCTACTTAATTATTAGTCCTTCTGTCTTTTGCTTTTTGGCAGTTGCTTTTTCTACGCATTTTTGGTAGTTTATGTATGTTGTTGTGTAAATAATTAGTTTCGTAGTCTACTGTCCCCAATTTTTAATAGTTCCCCTGATATGTTGTCTATACTTGCTTCCTCACCGCTTTTTAACATCTTAATGGCTCGATCTACATCCGTTTTGGGGTGACTTCTTTCAAATCTCTTCTATCTTATTGTTTTTTGTATGTAGTTTAATCTGTAGTGGCTCCCCTTTATATTTTTCTCTAAAGTATCTGACCCATCCGACAACTATTCTTTGACTTGACGAAAATAACCAAAGTCAAATCCCACCAATAGCTTTATTGAAGTAATCAGTAAACGTTTTCGATTCTACTAAGAATCATCCTCAGACTAAAATAAAATTACAAATAATGATATTGAACAGACAAAGTCAAATCAACTTACCAAAAACATGTTTATGTTCAAACAGAGAAAATCAAAATATTGTAGGGAAAATTTGAATCTAACATACATCAAAATAAACCAATACGTCGTGTATAACTATGACAAATTAAACCAAACATAATTCAACACTCTAATTGATCATATCTTTCAACTACATGTTATTTTTAAATTCAAAAGTCAAAAACCCAAACATTGGGATAAATGTTAATTGATTTAAGTAAACGTCAAATAACTAAAATCGCCATATTGCGACAAATTACAAGAACACCAAGAAAAACCAAACTGAAAGGATGCCTATAGCGACATCTAACATGAAAAGTTATAACAAACTAAAGAACCCTGTAAAGGTAAAGAAATTAGATACAAATGAATACACTATAAATTTTTTTAACTTTAAACAAGTAAACATTAATGAAAATAACAAACTGAAAATAGGAGAATGAGTTCATTAACTACTTCTTTGTCCGCCTTCACTAATTGTCTAATCGATGTCGTACATGTCGTCCATCACCATCGTCTTTCCTAGAATTTTTTCTGTTTTATACTATAACATTTCCATATTATTTATCGCTTCTACTATTCCTGCTTCCTTTTTTCTGCCTCTTTTTTAATTGTTAGGCTTTCTCTGAGTATAATTCTTGCAAAACCTTTTAGTTTATTTGCTAATATCTTTTATCTATTTTCTTCAATCAATTTCTAAGGTTTTCTTGTGAACTATTTTTCCTTGTTCCTTGTTTAATTGCTATCATCTCTCTAGCTATCTCTTTCTGTTTTTCTACTTTATTTTCTTCTGAAAATTTCTTACGTTTCCACTTGTCACTTAGGTATTCATTTTTAAATTCTCTAGTCATTCCGCTTTTTTCGTCATGCCGTTGTAGGTTATATTTTTCCCTTTTTTGGATCCTTATTTTGATTATAGCTAATGTAATTTTGAGTTTAGCTCTGATTGATGTGTGATCAAAGCCCAGATCTTCTCCTTGCATTACATCTTACAGAAAGCTCTGGTGCTGAGTCTTTCTTCTAGGTTACTTATTATATACATATTTTGAAGTCGGAACACTGTTTCCTCTATTACTAAATTATTGCAAAGAAGAGTAGAAGCAGTTATCTATTTTCGTTTCTTTTTCCTGTTCTCATTCTCTTCATTACATTTTCTTCTTCTGTATTATATTTGCCTACTTTTAAATATTATTTACTATATGTGTACTTCGTAGTAACTATTTGTTAAACTCAACCACACTATGCCTTTACACATCAACAAATTTTATGCTTATTTAGAATAAAACAGTATCTTGTAGGTGGACTTTCAGTACAGCTGAAGTAACTGGTAGTGTAGATCACTGGGGAAAAGTTGCTAGTTATCATGGTGGTGGCTATTATCAAGATCTGAGTGTAAACCGAAACGAAACTCAAGCTATAATCAGCGATTTGAAAAAAAATTTATGGATTACTCGAGGAACCAGATGTATTTTCCTGGATTTCACTGTATATAACGCTAATTTAAATCTGTTCTGTGTTGTAAAGTAAGTTGCAAATTGCTGAGAGTGATATTACACGGTGTCAATTTGAAAACGTACAATGTGCTATACCTCTAGAAGTAAAATAGATAATACACCTTTCTAGAAAAAGCTTTTAAAACAAACGAATAAATTCAAAAATAAAACTTAAAAAGTTCTGGACCAATTATTGTAATTCAAAATATGAGTTTAAATGTTCAAAATGATGTCCATTATTTTCTAGGCAATAGTAAGAACTACTACCATAGAAAGAATTCTAATGGGGTCAATATCTGAAGACCTTGCGGGACATTCTATTTTTCGGAATCGAGTTGGAAAAAAATGTTTGCTACTGTTGAATAGTATTTTGTAAGGGATTTTCAAGGACGCATTGCAAGGTGGGCGATACGATTTGAATTTTTTGTTGTGATACTAGAGCCTATGGAGTTGAATGAGGAAGGTTAGTTTAGGAGTCAAGGGACCTCGGTGGTCTAGTGCGAGAACGCATTGGCCACTCGAGGTCACAGCAAATGCGGTCGCTCCGTTGGGGCGATCGAATCCCGACTGGGGCGACCGCATTTGCTTAGTTAAGTTTAGGGTGCGTGTTGCACGAATGTTTAGTGTGTAAAGGACGCTCGCACCCCCCTGAAGTAATGCGCAAGCGGTTCCGGGGGGGGGATCTATTTTACTTCCAGAAATATAACACATTGTATGTTTTCAAACTGACACCCTGTATATTGCTTATGCATTGTTATTTTAGGCTAGTGTTTGAATTTCCCCCAACTGGAGGTGTGTTACCTTCACATTCATTTCGAACCGTTAAATTACTTCGCTATGTAACAATAACAGACTATTTTATAATGGCTTGTGAAATGCTGGTGCTGTGTTTTATAATATTTCATACTATCGAAGAAGCGGTAGAAATAAATTATTTTCACTGGGAATACTTAACAAAATTTTGGAATTATATCGACATCTCTTTACTGTTGGTGAGTATCTTGAATCTTATATAGAAACTGAAGATTTTATTAATTTAATAAGCAATTTTTGGTAGGTAAAGCTGGGGAGCTTTGGTTGAGATACTCTATATGAGTAATTGTTTTCTTCGACTTTCTTGAATTCGGCTTAAATATTGATATATTTAATTTCCATTAACAATCCAATGTGTTACTGTTTTTAGTTGGCTTATTCATGTCTAATACTGGGAATTATAAGGAAAGCAGCTGTGGAAGTTACCCTTGAGAAATATTTAAAAGTTACTAAAATCTATGGTAATTTTGAATATGTAGCCATTTTACAGATGGCCTACAACTGCGTGGCAGCTATATTTTTGTTCCTGGCGTATGTTAAAATTTTTAAATATCTTAGTTTTAATAGAACAATGGGCCAGCTAAATAATACTTTACATAGGGTAAGTATGCTCCACATATAGACGATGAAGTCTCTAACTTTATTCAAAGCGCAATTTTGAAAATTAAATGTAAATAGTAAAAATGTATTTATGTTTCACATAAGGCAAGCTTTACTAGATCATGCTAGTACCAATATTGAAACTATTAGGAGATTTTAGAGAATTTTTGTATGTCAATATTAAAAAAAAAAACTGATTGTATTAGATTATTAAACTGAAATGAACGAAACAAATGAAGAACAAAAAAGCCCCTGGGGAAGATCGAATAACCTGCGAAATGCTGAAAACAGGAGGCGAGGTCATAGAAGAAGCAGTCAAAATACTCCTAAACAAATGCCTAACAGAGGGACAAATACCAACAACATGGCGAAATGCAGAGGTTATTCTTTTATTCAAAAAAGGCGACATCACAAATATTGAAAACTATCGTCCTATAAGCCTGCTATCCCACTTGTATAAACTTTCAACTAAAATCATAACCAACCGTATTACTGGAAAACTCGACTTTTACCAACCAGTAGAGCAGGCAGGATTTCGGAGAAATTTCAGTACCACAGACCACATCCAAACGATCAGAACCTTGATCGAGAAGGCTACAGAATATAACATCCCCATACATCTGGCATTCGTAGATTATCAGAAAGCCTTCGACTCAATCGAAATCTGGGCTGTCCTGGCGGCGATGAACAACGCAAGAATCGATTCCAGATACTCGCTCATTCTAAAAAACATTTATGAGCATGCCACGTTTCACGTAAAAATAGAGATCTGGAAACAGACAAAATACAGATAAGAAGAGGAGTTCGCCAGGGGGACACAATATCACCCAAGCTATTCACGCTTGCCCTAGAAGATGTCTTTAAACAACTCAACTGGGAAAATGTGGGTATAAACATCGATGGAAAATTCCTCAATAATTTGCGCTTCGCAGATGATATTGTCTTAATCAACAGCGACATAAATGAACTGCGAAGTATGATACAACAATTAAACAATGCTTCAAAACAAGTGGGATTAGCAATGAACTTAAGTAAAACCAAGATAATGAGTAGCAACAATGATCCGATTATGATAGACAACGAAAGGTTAGAAACGGTAGAAGAGTATATTTACCTAGGGCACGCGGTAAAGCTGGGGAAAGAAAACCAAACCCGGGAAATAAGAAGAAGAATTGGAGCAGCGTGGGCAGCTTTTGGGAAACTAAAACATATACTTAAAAACACAAATATACCCATAAATCTAAAAAGGAAGGTTTACGAAACCTGTATACTACCTGTCAAAACATATGGGCTGGAGACCATGGCTATCAACCAGAAAAGCGCAGAAACACTTAGAGTAACACAAAGAGCGATGGAACGTGCAATGCTAGGCATTAGCCTGAGGAACAGGATCAGAAATGGGGAAATTAGAAAAAGAACAAAAATACCCGATATTATGCAACGAGTAGCCCATCTCAAATGGCAATGGGCTGGACACGTGGCTAGAGAAGATACAAAACGCTGGACATCAAGAATAGTTAGATGGAGACCGCGACAAACAAAGAGAAGCGTAGGAAGACCACCCACAAGATGGATAGACGATATCAGGAAAATAGCGGGGAGAAACTGAATGCAAAAGGCGCAAAACAGAGGTACACGGAAGAAAATGGAAGAGGCTTACGTTCAGGAGTGGACGGAAAAAGGCTGAATAGAGAGAGAGAGAGAGAGAGTTATTTCGAAAGACGGTATACTGTGTTTTTCTTTCAGTCTTTTTAATAAAACGTTTTGCTATAGAATGCTATTTACTTCTGTCCATTGAAAACATTTAGAAGATGACGGGACATATATGTACATGACTTTATCACAAGATTCTTCTACAAACTCACATTCGGAATCGGTAATACTCATCCCATTATCGTCAACCTTTGAAATACCTGCAATGTCTTCAACTAATTCAAACGAATTGAATCTTCTCGACTTCTTCATGCCATTATCTTTTAGTAGCGGCCAACTTTCTTTGATATTTTTATCAGTTACAATTTTCCATGATTGATACAGTATTCGTGAAATCATCACTTTAATATTTTGTATCACAGTCGGAACCATCGGCGCTGTTAGTGCTGTACAGTTGGGTGATGAAACCATAACACTAAATTTTGGATTAAAATTAATCCATCCTTGGATGGAAGAAAGGAAACGTCTCTTAAAAAAAACACTTTTCTGGTGAATTTTATTAATCTAAATTTCTTTATGTGCTTTACAAAACATTTTTTAAACAATTCTCAATGTGTCTGAATGATAGAGTTAAATGTCACAAAACCGAGTTAGCGGGTGTCCGGATTAGCGAAGTTGTATTCTACACTAAAATTGTTAATATTTAAATTTCCTCAGGGAGTAGTAGCATTAGAGACCGTGCCATTTACTTTTGTGTGTAACTTTTACGCCATTAACACCTCCTTAAAAATATCTAAAGGAAATAGGGGGCCGGTGCCCATTTGTTCCCTGTCTTCGCAACTGCATACATAATATCAAGTAACACTATTCATTAGGGTGGAGCGAGATTTTTTTTCTCTCAAATTGTTTTTCCTGTATTGTTGAAAGTTGTGTAAGTAAACAAGAAGTATTTTTGTATTTTTTATATTTTCTTCCCATTATCCCCTCCACCGCCACAGAGCCCCAGTTACTTTTTTCAATTTTATAGCTTTGTGGCGGTGGAAAACGTTTTCCGATTCTCTTTTTCCATAATTAAAAAATGTTTGTTTATCATGTACGCAGCTTATGAACAGTCAGGCGGGTTGAATTTCTA
>JABXWE010006473.1:0-12386 GCA_014611495.1 Limonius californicus | reverse complement strand
ATCACAAATAGAGTAAAGAATGCAGGAGTACATACTACACGTAAATAGAAAACAGAGGTCACAGTTAAAAATAATTTATTTAACGCCATACCTAATTTGGCGTACCCAAACCAATCCTAAGCACTCCAAATGAAGCACGAAAATAAAATAATTGTATTTACAGAAATAACGGGGAAAACACAATGGGACCACATAAAAAGAAACAAAGAACAAGAACCAGTAATGGGGAAATTAGAAACGGTTTCGTTCCGTCTCAAGAATGGATGAACGTCGACTGGTCAAGAGGATAATGGAGGCGGTCAGGGTTAAGAAAAATAGACGGGAAGACCAAGGAGGAAGTGGACAGATGCGATAATAGCAATAGGGAAAAAAGAGGTGGGAAATAATTGGACAAATGTAGACATTAACCAAGAACTGTGGGGAATGGAGGAAGCTGATAGAGAGTTAAGGAATACACCCCAATCCAGGGGTATAAGGATAACGAGAAGAAGAAGAATCTCTGACAGTAAACCATCCTTACTGCTTAATGTTAGCGTTTTCATTCGTTCTATCCTTTCTTTTAATAAGAGTGTTTCTTAAATGTATTTTTCCTTATTTGCTTCTGGCATCAGTTTTCTTGCTCAAATTATATATAGGATGTCTCAAAATGTGTACTCATGTTCTTCAAGGTAAAATAAACGTGGTACGTTAATACAAAAGAGCCTCATTATGTTATGCTAATGCTGTTGCTAATACCGACACTATACTTGGGGTACCAACCCAAAGTTATTCTTCTTCTTCTACAATGCCGTCTCCAGTTTAGAGGTTGGCGACCACCTGGCTAAATTCTCTAAGATACATAGCCGTTCGAAACAGTTGCTCCGCGTTCATGCCTTTCCACTTTGTTATGTTTCAAAGCCATGACAGTCTTTTTCTTCCTATTCCTCTTTAACCTTCCAGTTTTCCTTTCATTATCAACTGTATTTGCTGTTTCTTAGGATGGGACCAAAATATACTGTTTTTCTCCTTTTAACTATAGATAATAACTCTTTCTTTCCCTGTTCTTCTTAATACTTCCGCGTTGCTCACTATTTCAGTCCACGATATCTTCACGATCCTTCGTATTGTATTAATTTTGTTTTCTTTATGCTCGTGTCTAGTTTTGCTTCCTCGCAATCTTCATTTATTCGTCCAAGTGTTGTAGATCTTCAATGTTTTTAGCCAGTACTGCGGTGTTGTCTGCATATCTAATATTATTAACAGTTTCTCCATATATTTTAATTCCTTCTTTTGTGTACCCAAAGTGCGTTCTGGACAACTTGTTCAGAGTAAACATAAAACTACGCACCCTTGCCTCACACCTCGTTCGATTTTAATTTCTTCCATATCGCCGTCGCTTCAGTTCCTACTACCGCATTTGCAAATTAAATTTTCCTGCAGATAGTTTGGGAGTATTGTTAAATGATGTCCTTTTGGCGATCAGACATGGTATATGGTACCAGCCCGATGGTACCCCTGCGCACTTTGCGTTATGTGTAAGACAATTTTTGAATCAACGGTTTGAAGGACGTGTAATTGGTAGAGGAGAACAGCACCCAAGATCTCCGGACTTAACTTGTGCAGATTATTATTTGTGAAGCCATATGAAAGATATGGTAAACAACATCGGAGATTGTTGAAGATCTTAGGAGACGCATTTTCAATGCAGCAGAACTAATTTGGAATAACAATAATATGTTACTTAGAGTACCCAGATCTCTCTTAAGATGAGCCAAAATGTGTCTCGAGAGCAACGGTGGCCATTTTGAACAATCTTTATAATGAATTTAAACTGTCCAAAATATTAAAATAACAATTAACAAACAAATTAAATAGATACCTACATACGTTTTAGTTGCTACTTTTTTGTAGCCAGTTATCCATCACCAGTACGTGCTTTAAATTTTAAATCTCAGAGATTATATCTAATATACTTTATGAAATTACATCTTTTATCATGACTAGTAATTGATTCTAAAAATTGCGTCACTAGTTGGAGTACTGAAAGACTTACATAAATTTAAGGATTACTTCAAGTACACTGATAAAACCTCTTGCAACTTAGTAAATACAGTCCAAATTGACACAACAAATCCAAAAAATTCAAAAAGTTTATTTGAATTACAGTCCACAACAGATGTTTTTAGGTAAAGTTTTACCAACCAAGTCAATCTCTCAACTCCTAATTCCAGATCCTCCAACACACCCCTGACAGCTACACAGCCATCCCGCAACAATACCGAATCACCTCAGTTAAGTAATCTAATTAAAATGTTTATTGACTTTTTAAATCCCTTCCGTCCACACATTAAATCCTTCGTCACAAACAAGTGTTTTGCTTTTCGAAGGTCCATAATTCACGGAAAACTCTGGAAAAATGAACAATCCTAAATTGGAATTCAAACGGCACCAAAGCTCGAAGATCACTTTTCATAGCCTTCCTGACAAGGCACAACGTAGATATTGCCTGCGTCTCAGAGACACATCTATCTGATGAGGATATCTTTAAAATACCTATCAAGTGCATAGAAACGACATAAAATCCAAAAAAGCAGTTGGCGGTGTAGCAATAATAGTATAGTATATTATTATACGAGTTTCATAACGGGCTTATTGTAGCACGCGTGGGTTTGGGGCACGACGAGCGTAGCGAGGAGTGCTCCAATGGAACAAGTGCTACAATGCCCGTTATGAAACGAGTATAATATACTATTTTATCTACTTTGAGATACTTGTTATGTAGAAATTCAAAATTTCTGATAGAGTTTGTGGTTATGTATATTCGACATCTGACATTTGTCGTTTTATGACCAAAGTGAAAGCAAATGCCACCAATCTTAAAAACCAAAAAGTTACCAAAAATAGTTTAATAATAGAGGATTTTATTACCAAAAACAGTTTAATAATAGCCTCCATTATTAAACTGTTTTCGGTATCATAATGGACCTATTATTAAATCAAAGTAGATAAAATAATATAATTTCACACAATCGCCTTCTCGATTTAGTTAACCTAACATTAGAAACCATTCGAATTCAAATCGAATTAAGCGATCGAAGCCTTACAATAATAATAATAAACGAGCCAAACATAAAAGCTACATTTAATGTAACACAACCAACACTTGTGGTTGGAGATATCAATTGTAAAAATGAAATCTAGGGCTGCAGAGCATCCAATCCCGAGGGCATAAAACTCGAAAAACCCGCATCAGTTTATGCATTCCAAGTACTAGCACCAAACCAATACACTAAGAAGTAGTATCCGAACTCGACTCTGACCATCATCCAGTTCTGATATGGGTGGTTCATTAGCAGCCCACAAATAAAACAACCAACTTCCAGATTAATACCTGGACCAATAACCTGGAAAAAATTCCAAGCTGCACTTGACGAACAACTACGCTGTCCAACCAGCCAGAATACAAAAGAACACATTGACTCAGCAGTTTCCAAATTTACCAGCTCAATAATTCATACCGTACACACAAGCCCGCAAAGCAAACACAGAAAACTAGAAATTATCATCCCCCAAATTGTATAATTGGACTCATCAAAAGAAAAAGTCAAACAAGACGAGAATGACAGAGAAACAGAGATCCATCACTAAACAGCTTAAGTCACCGCTTGAAGAGAGGGTTAGACGAGCTAAGAATAAACACATACCAAAAGTACGTAGAAGAGCTAGAACCAGGGGACCCGGGCATGTGGAGAGCTACTAAGCATATTCTAAGACAACGCGAAGAAATTCCAACACTAACTGCTGGAAACGAATCCTATACAATAGACGGAGAAAAATCTACAGCTTTCGCCACCCATCTAGAACAAGTGCTCACGCCCATAAATACCTGTAGTGCAACTCACACACACAGGTAATAACCCACGTTGAAAGAAACCTTCCTGTCATCACCGAGCACGTCAAACCGACATCGCTGAACGAGCTTAAATCAATAATTGAAGGACTTCCCAAAAGAAAATCGCCTGGGTATGACCTAATTCCTAATATAGTACTAACACAACTAACTATGAAATCTCCGGCTTATTTGTCTTCTACATTTAATGCATGCCTATAACTAGGTCATTTTCCTCAATCATGGAAATACGGTCACATTCTGAAGTTTCCCAAATATGGGAAAAACAAAAAGTGCATCGGCAGATATAGACCAATAAGCCTTTTAACATCACTGTCAAAACTTCTAGAGAAAGTAATTCACTCGCGACTGATCGTCCAAGTAACGTCTTGTGACATTCTCCCACCACACCAATTTGGCTTCAAAAGAAGACACTGCACATACCATCAATTACAAAGACTAACAGAGGTGATCGAACACGATTTCGAAACCAAATGTTACACAACTACAGTATTCCTAGACATCGCGCAGGCCTTCGACAAGGTCTGGGCGGAGGGTCTCAAGAGTAAACTACTTCATGCCCAACTATCTCAAGGCAATAATATTCTCATTCCTCGAAAAAAGAACGTTCGCCGTTAAAATAAACTCCTCGGTGTCTGAAACAAAAAGCATTAATGCAGGAGTTCCGCAGGACAGTATTCTACGACCACTGCTATTTAACATATTCACGTTCGACATGCCAGTAGTTGGCGCAAGCCTAGCAAACTTCGCAGACGATTTGACCATCTTAACACTAACAGTGATCTTACTCTAGCCATCTTACAAGTACAGATCGCAATCAACAAAATATGTTCTTGGTTTAATGCATGGAATATTAAAATTAATCCCATCAAATGCCAAACTCTAAGAAGAATTCGCAACCCCACTAATATTCAAATACATAACAACGATATTGAATGGAACCCCACAAACGTAGCTGTAAAATACCTAGGAGTATCACAGAAAGGCACAAGATAGAACAAAATGGAAATCACTGGAAGAGGCCTACATCCGAAATGGATTGATATAACGTATGTAACGAAAGTTTTGAGACAAATTTCATAACTAATTGGCATCACTTAGAAAGGGTTCAATCTAGTTGCTATTGCTGGGAGTTTAATCAAGTAGGTCTTGTCAACATCAATATTGACAGTTGCTGTAGAAAAACTTTTGTGTCATGGCGTACAAAATTGAAATCCGAAAAACCGTCTATAATTTAGTGGGCCAAATGCCAAAAGCGGCTATTGTAAACATGTTTCAAGGACCTAATATCTCCCGTGCAACAATTTACCGAACAATAAGGGAATGTGAGGAAGGAATACCTTGTGTGAATTTACCAAAAAGCGGAAGGCCTCGGGTGTTGATAGATGTCAGAGCTGGTAGGCTGAGGGAAAGTGCAAAAGAACAAGTTGGTATGTCCACAAGAAGATTAGCAAGGCGCTATAGAGTTTCACACATGGCTGTACATCAGGAACTTAAGAGAAGTGGAATGTCATATAGAAAACGAAAGAAATGCCCAAAATACACAGCTGCGCAGTTGCAACGAATTCCACGGTGTTGCCGAGCACTAAGGGTTCGACATTTTGCAAACAAGGTCATCGTTTTAGACGACGAAAAATATTTTACTTTATCGAACTCTGAGATAAAGGGTAATGATGGATTCTACACCGAAGATTTCAATGCAGCTCCGGACAATGTAAAATATAAAAGAAAAGCTAAATTTGAAGATAAAATTCTAGTGTGGTGCGCCATTTCTCCGGCAGGTGCATCGCAGCCATATGTAGGGCATGTCAGAGGAGAAGCCATCACTGCAGGTCTTTATATACAAAGATGTTTGCCTAAACTGTTAATATACGATTTATAGGCGAACATCACAATAATGATGACATTATGTTCTGGCCTGATCTGGCTTCTTGCCACTATGCCAGGGAAACTAAAGAATGGTTGCAGGCCAATAATATACCATTTGTACCCAAAGAAGATAATCCACCTAATGTTCCCCAAGCAAGACCCACAGAAGAATTTTGGGCCTTATTAAGCAGGAAAGTTTACGACAATGGATGGAAGGCCGAACACGAAGAACAGTTACGAAGGAGAATTTACCAAAAGATTCGGGAAATCGATGTGGTCACCATCCAATCACTTATG
The DNA here is from genome assembly GCA_014611495.1 of Limonius californicus. Classification (NCBI taxonomy): domain Eukaryota; kingdom Metazoa; phylum Arthropoda; class Insecta; order Coleoptera; family Elateridae; genus Limonius; species Limonius californicus. The sequence continues at coordinate 6,331 of JABXWE010006473.1, read as the reverse complement.
CGACACTTAAGAACAAAGGAAGGATTGAAGATCAAGGGCCGCTAGCTGCATTATAGTAAATTGTTATTGTTAAGAAATGATGTTCAGTTGTTTTTTTTAAACTTTGATTAAAGTTAAAAATTTTCATAAATGGTAGTATTTTAATTTTTGTCTCAAAACTTTGGTTACATACGTTAGGCATGATGATGACTACTGGATATCCGACTGACATGGAAGCTTCACGTTAATTACAAATTGAACCAAAGCTACGTGAGACTAGTGCAACTATATCCCTTAATCAACAGGAAGTCAACGCTAAAACCACAGTGCACAATACTAATGTCCAAATGCCTAATCAGGCCGCTAACCTTTTACGTATCTCCGATCTGGAGCAACACGACGAAAACCAACTTAGCAAAACTCCAAAGACTACAAAACAAAATTCTACGGATTGCCGTCAATGGTATATTCGAAATGCCCAATTGCACTACGAGTTAGGAATATCAACAATTCAAGAATATATTAGTGAAAGTGCCAAAACGTTCTTCGAAAAAATTAGCTTGTGCGAAGGAGCTATACATTACACTTTCGGCAGAAAAAATATCCACACTAGACTCAAGCGAAAATTACCACAAGATCTATTCTCATCTGACTAAGATAGCGACTAATAGTAGTAACAGTTAACAGATAATGAAAGAGGAAGCAAATCTATTCCTACTGTTCTTTTATTCATGCTCTTTATTATCCTTATCAATTTAGGGCTTGCTTGTAATTTTTCCAGGGTCTTTTATATTTGTTCCCTGGGCACCTGGTCAAATGCAGGTTTAAAGTCCACAAATGCTAAGAATAAGTCTCTGTGCTTGTCTATCATCTTGCTTATGATTAGCCTAATAGTGTATACATGGTCTTGCATTTGTTTCCCAGGCCGAAAAGCGGCTTGTTGATCTTCTATTTTTTCTTCAATCTCTTTTCTATGATTTTTAAGTATATCTTTAAGCTCACTGACGACAGATATATGACTCGGTAGTTTTCACGGTTCGTGGTGGCTCCTTTCTTATGTATGGGTATTATTATATTTCTTTCCCATTCCGATCGTTTCTGTTTCCCATGCTTGTTGAAGAATTGTTTTCAGCCACTTCGTTACTATATCTCCTCCCTTTTTTATCAATTCTGGGGCAATGTCGTCTTCCCCTGCGGCTTTCCCATTTTCATTGTTTTTACAGCCATCTTGATTTCATCTTCTCTTATGTTTTTTTCTTCTTCCTGTCCTTCTTGCTCTAGCGTTATTTGCTGTTCTTCTTGTATTTCTATGTCCGCTTCTGTGTCCGTTTCTTGTTCGTTGGCCTCCATGTCATTATGGAATTTATTTTCGTAATGTCTTTGCCAGACTTCTAGGACTTCCTTAGTTGTCGTTGCTAATTCTCCCTTTTGGTTTTGGTCATATTCCGTATTGGTTTTACTTGATTTCCTGATCGTTTTTGATTCTCTACATGGTTTTCTTCTATTTTTCTTCCAAATTTCTCTTAGCTAGTTTACTGCTTCTTTGGCTTCATTTCGTTTCTGGTAGTAGTGTAATTTGCTTTCTTCTGTGCTTGTTCTTTTAAAGATTTTTCATGCTTTTTTTTTTCTTTTTACTATACATTATTATCTCGGAAGAAATATCCACACTAGACTCAAGCGAAAATTACCACCAAGATAGCAACTGACAGTAATAACAGTTAACAGATAATGTAAGGGAAACCAAACCTTCTCAAAAGTAATTGCAAGTAATTATTACTTATACATTTAACTATCAATGCCATGTGTAACATATGAGATTGTTGGACTGGCAAATAAATGTTATTAAAAAAATAATAAAGTTTGCTTTGAGGGCAACGTTTCTTAAGTCACATAATCGTTGTTTCCGGAATGAGCTGCCACTATATGCAGGAAATACAATACAGTAAACACTGCAAATCCAAACATTTGTTTTAGAAACGCTTGTTATATCCAGGATATGGTTGTATCCAAGCTCGGTTTAAATCAGTTGCATTATAAATATTTCTTCACTTTATAGCTATAGTAGGAATGGTTTAAGAACAACAACAAGAACAATAACATATCATTAAGTATATTGCCATTATTTGACGTCAATAATTTAGGAAAGTTACTACGTGTTATTCATACTTCCAATAATAAGATAACCTCTTATCAGTGTATACTTTCAACTCAAAGAGGTTGTAGGTCAAAATAAACTAAATAAGTTTAGTTCTTGCACTGGCGAAGAGCTGATCAAGCTTTTATATTTGAGTTCTACAGTTAATAGTCAAAATAACTTTCCTCGAAATTTTCTCTAAAACCGAATTCCATAAACTTTCTGAACGCAACAATCACAAACAAGTTAGTGTTGTAATCTAGTGGAAGATAAAAGGTGATAACTAATTCTGTGCACTTCGTCCTGTATATAAAATCATGATAAAACTTGAAAACCATCATTGCTGTTGATGATTTCCTCATAAATGAGGACCTTTGAAATCTAAGAATCTCCAAATTTGACTGTGTTTAAAATAAATTAGTTCAAGTATTAAAATGGCTAGCAAACTATTAAAGATTGGTTTTATCGGGGGAGGAAAAATGGCGCAAGCGCTAGCAAAAGGTTTTATTTCTGCAGGTAAAAATACTTCAAAAATATTTTAAATAATTTATTATAATTGTGGTTCTTCCAGGGCTATCCAAAGCAGAGAATATGATTTCCAGTTGCCATCCCTTGGATTTAGCTTCTGCAAAAGCTTTTAAAGTAAGTACATTTCGTTTTTTTTTTATATTTTTGCAGTTGCTATCGGCAAAGCAAGACTCAATAACTACGAGGAATGTTTAAATTAACCCCATCTGAAGATTACTACAAAAATTAAATGATTTAAGATTGGCCATTGGTAATTGATAGCTGTAATAATATTTCGACAGTTACGATGTCGGAAAGTTCGGTTCGTTCTAACGTCAAAGAGCTTCCTTACGAATGAAGGAGTAAATTCGACTGAAATTCTTACAAGATGCGAACACAATAAGGCAATCGATGTCTTCCTAAAAGTCGGATATTTAAGTGATAAAATCTTCAGGGACGGGATAACTCGTGCGGAAATTGAACCTCATGTACAACGAGTTGCAACTTCAGTTAATCATGAAAATGAAAAAAATTAATGCTTAGCAAGACAGACGTTCATCAAATTTACAAATAAAGTGTTAAAGTGTCATAAAAATCAAGCTAAAGTATTGTAAAGTGAGTGCCAGGTGGATTCGCACTTATTGACCGAAGAACACAAGTTGAGTCGTTTGCAAATCGCTTCTTTTTATTGCAGCAATATTATAGAAAAAGAGAACGATGAACTGGTAAAACCTGAACATTATTTTTCCCCTGAGTCAAAACGTGGAAGCATGCACTGGTGTCATACTACCTGTCCAAAATCAAAGAAAGCAAAAACTGTGTTGTAAGCTGGTAAAGTGACGGCAACATTGTTTTGGGATTCTTTTTGTTGATTTCCTTATAGAACGTCATCCAGTTAATCCAGGTTATTATTCGAAACTTGTGCGTGATAAAGTTAGGCAGGGGATCAGGAACAAACGGAAGAGAAGACAAAGTTCTGTTTGCTTTCTGCAAGACAATGCTCGCCCTCATACCGCTGCAAGAACAATTAAAACCATAAACAAACTTTCGCAGGAACTTCTTCCGTATTCAGCTTACAGTTCGGATCTTACTGTCTTTTTATTTGTTTAGCCTACTATAAGAATTATTAGCCAGAAAAATAACGACTACATAGAAGCTGTTTAAGAGTAGATACGCATGCAAGCCAAACCCTTCTTCCAGGAAGGTATTAGAAAGCTTCCAGATCCCTTTTCATAAACAAATTCCTGTTTAAATTTTAATACTCCTCGTATTTAGTCTCATATAAAAATAAGGTATTTTTGTAAGTAATTGAAAGAAACTATCATGTCTCTTATTTTTAGGAAATAGGTGCTGAAGCAATATGTGAAAATGTTCCAGTTGTGCAAGGATCGGACATTGTTATAATAGCTGTCAAACCTGTGGCAGTTCCCATAGCTTTAGCTGACATCAAAAAAGCACAAGGACTTAAGACAGACAAACTCTTCCTCTCTATAGCTATGGGTGTAACCCTAAAGCAACTTGGAAATGTAAGTACTTATCTGAAATATTTCTTATATCTTATCTCCCAAGGCTCATGAATTTGTAATATTGATACATACTACAAGGCCACATTTTAAAGTGTTTTGTTTTTATTTGAATGTAACTAATCGTACTAATTCATATAGTTATGTCTATACACGTGCCAGATGATTATTCCCAATGCTACTGAAAGTTAATTCATATAAACATGTAGGTAACTATTATTTTACACTTTGCAGTATCTTCCATCGGACTCAAGGATAATGAGGGTAATGCCAAACAACGCCGCCATCGTAAACAGTGGAGCTTCAGTATACTGTCGAGGCCCAACAGTGACTAATGAAGATGTTACCATCACAAAATCTTTGCTGGATTCTGTTGGTATCTGTGAAGAAGTGCCTGAATTTATGTTGGATGCTGTTACTGCCTTAAGTGGTTCAGGACCAGCTTATGTAAGTAATTGTTATTTACGGAGATGGTAATTGTTACCATCTTCCACCGAGTACTTCATCATCATCATGTGTTAACCAGTCTTATCCACTGTTGGACGTACATTAACTCGTTCCATCGTTCACTATTTTAGGTGTATTGTATATGATTAATGTCGATCGTCCACCTAGTTGGCGAACGTCCTTTGCTGCTGTAGGTCTCCACTCTAGCACCATTTGGTCCCGTCTGTCTCTATTATTTTAGCCAAATGGCCCGCCCAGTTAGCTGAGTACTTACTTACCACTTATATCCTTTCTCGCCCTAGTTGGATCTTGGCCTTTTGTTCTATTGCGTTTCAATCCTTCCTGTCCTTTACTCTTACTTTCCAATTATTACTCTTCTACTACAACTCTCCATCTTTTTCTGGGTCTTGTTCTTGTTCCTTCAAAAACTGTCTTTGCAGCCCTGCCCTTTATCTAATTCAAGAATTTGTGGACGTTGTTAAACCGTTAGATACAGTGGCTTTATATACAGGCTTAAGCAGAAGCGACGAACATTCTTAAAAAATTTAAACGCTACCAAACATACATTGTTCCAATGTCAATAGAAATTACAGTCAGATTCCATTACCGGATGTTATCCAAATAATTCAAGTAACTGTGGATATTGTTAAGCCGTTAATAGGTAATTTAGATACAGTGACTTATATACAGGGCCATTCAGAAGTGATGACCGTTTTTAAAAATATTAAACCCAACCAAACATACATTGTTCCAATGTCACTAGAATTTACAGTCTGATTACATTCACGGATGTTATTCAAACAAATTCAAGTAACAGTGGACATTTTTAAGCCGTTAATAGGTAATTTTTATACAGTAGCTTATGTACAGAATTACTCACCACATCAACATTCTTAAAAAATGTAAACGCAACCAAACTTACATTGTTCCAATGTCACTAGAGATCATAATCAATCTGCAAAAGTTCCAAATACACTACCCGATGATATTTTGATACTTCATGAATTTGCGGACATTGTTAAGCCGTTAATAGGCAATTTACACACAGTCGCTTATATACAGGACTACTTAGAAGTGATGAACATTATTAAAAATATTAAAACGCAAGCGCGCATGCATTGCTCAAATTTCATCAGAGATTACAGTCTGATTCCATTACCGGATGTTATTCAAATAATGCCAATAACTGTGTACATTGTTAAACTATAAATAGGTAACTTAGGTACTATAGCTTATGTACAAAGTTGCTCAGAAGTGATGATCATTTAAAAAGTTTAAACGCAACCAAAACTGTACCTATTGTTCCAGTGTCAGTAAAGATTACATTGCCGGTTGTTATCAAATTATTCAAGTAATTGTGGATATTGTTAAGCCGTTAATAGCTAATTTAGTTAGAGTGACTTATATACAGGGCTATTTAGAAGTTTTGACCATTCTTAAAAATATTAAACGCAACCAAACATGTATTGTTCCAGTGTCACTAACGATTACATTGCCGGATGATATTCAAATAATTCATGTAACAGTGGACATTTTTAAGCCGTTAAGAGGTAAATTTTATACAGTAGCTTATATACAGAATTACTCAGATATAATGAACATTCTTAAAAAATGTAAACGCATCCAAACTGACATTGTTCCAATGTCACTAGAGACCATAGTCAATCTGCAAAAGTTCCAAATACACTACCCGATGATATTTTGATACTTCATGAATTTGCGGACATTGTTAAGCCGTTAA
>JABXWE010006472.1:0-33232 GCA_014611495.1 Limonius californicus | reverse complement strand
TTTAAAATAAAAACAGCCATCAACTTAAAGTTAGTCAAACCTAAATGTTATATATATATATATATATGGCGAATGCACACCAGCAACCGATTACATATATATATATATATATACATATACACGGCGAATGCACACCAGCAACCGATTAAACATTTGAAGGCTGATATATATATATATATATATATATATATAAAGACCGGCACCTGACTAAAGTTAACGCTAGTCATCTGTGTTGGCTAATGTCCGATCTAGCAGGATATTTTCTTGCAATAAGCTAATGTAATAACATATATCCTTATATCCCTGTTGTTACTTAAGAACTACGAGAATAAAAAATTGTAAAAATAAAAATATCAACATTTATCAACTATTTAAGTACATAATTAACTATGTATGGTTAGGTTTAAGTGAATACCTTTTCCTCATAGGCAGGTTACTCCAATGTTAGCCGTGCGTCAGTAATTGGTGTTAACATTAGACGAATAAAGATCTAATTCTAAGGAAATATTATTTAACATCGGACATTAGCCAAAACCTGTGCCTAATGTTAGTTCAACAGGCTAGTATTTACTTTAGCCTCCTAGTTTTAACTTTAGTCGATTACTGTTAACAGTAGTTAGCTAGTGTCGAGCTTCACCAGCTAATGTTAAGTTTAACCAGCTACTATTAACATCAGCCGGCTACTGTTAAGTTTGGCCGACTACTGTTAACTTTCACCAGCTACTGTTAACTTTAGTTTCACTCCTCAGTCGTATTATATACCCCCAATATCTTGATCAAGAACAACATTTGATTAGATTTCCACTATATTAAGGAGTTGTGTTATTCAATAATGCTGATTCCTATTAAATATGCCAGTAAAGGCTCCACATCAAATGTTTGCACCCTCTTCCACTAATTAAAGGATTGCCCTCGGACTTTTAAAGTGCAGCTTTACCCAATCTTATTAATTTGCAAGCAATAGTGTATCTCAATTAAAGCTCATTCATTCATAAATCTTGTTTAATTTAATTATTTTTAATACTTAAATATATCAAACTTTTCTATTGTGTTGCAAACGATCTAATTAAATTTCCGAAAACAGTCAGCTTTAAATTAGAACTTGATTCACTATCTGTATTTAAAATGATACTTAAGTACGCCAGAATTTTATATTTTTTGCAAATTATTAGTATGGTAATTAATAGACCTCAGATTTTTGAGCGCGTATAAATGTGAAAATAAGCATAACAAACTTGCAAATATACATCAATAATTTCCATAAATAAGTTCATATAAGCAGGAATAAGCACAAATAAGTTTTTATAAGCATATATAAGTAAAACTTTCGATTTGGTATTTTGTTCTAAAAAGATTAGTTGTGAAATTCTATTTATATAAAAATTATTAATCATAAAATGACAATTATTAAATAATAAGGGACTAAACCTCAGTAAGATTTGCAAGTTTATTACGAATGAGATACAGGTATTATAGGTACAATGATTAATGCCTTATACCACAGATATAATATATAATCTTCATACTACTGTGGGAAGCTGAAGGAATAGTTAGTATCGTCTGCTTCAGTTTTGTAGAACGATTTACACTGCTTTGATGTAATACTATTGCAGTTGATGCTTCTTGATGCATGAAAGCTACAGAAAAACAAAACCACGGAAATTGCGAAGTATCTTATATACTTTATATTATTTTATAATCAAAAAGTTCTAAACTTACTTTTTTCCTGCACAGATTTCAAAAATCACACCACCGTCCAAAGATAACCACCCAAAAACTTGGCTCCTTCAACCAGTATTTAATAAAAATACTTCTAGGAATATCAGTTTTTCCCATCATAAATTTTTAGCAAGATCATCAGTGGGCGTTAAATGACCACCAAAGACCAGCCACACTCTGGAAAAGCTTGTCAAGGAATAAAGTTTCCAACTAGTTTTCTACGTGCAACCTTTTAAAAATATTGATACAATGATAAGAAACGTCATTGGCTATTGTTCTATTGCAAGTACTAATCCTTAAATTAATGGATTTTTCAGGTTACAATAACACAATGCATCATTGTACCTACCTACCCTGTTATTTGGTTGCTATAGAGAGCTCGAAATTTTCCCCAAGATTAAAGTAAAAAGGAACGGAAAGATGCTTGAAAATAAAAATTACGAAATAGGCACTTTAAAAGGCAGTACCTAATATGCACTTAATACTAAAATAATAATATATGATGAACCTCCGCGAACAAGCATTTCCTTAAAGATCCGAGGTCTAGTAATGAAATTCCCCGAAAATATCAGTAATTATATATTGGTTTCACTATTTGCATTTTAATTTAATAATAATAGTATAAATGTCACAAAGTATTTTGTTTCCTTGCAAACAATTTGTAATGGTAATTAAATTGTAAAAACCATTAGTTTTATAGATAAATTGGGTCCACTACATGCACTGAAATTTAATAACGCTTAAAACCGGTTCTAGGTGATAATCCCGAAACAAAAATCCCGAATCAAAATCTCGAAAGAATAAATCCCGAAAACAAAAATTTCGAATGACAAAAATTTCAATTGACGAAAATCTCGAAAGACAAAATCCCGGAAACAAAAATCTCGAATGACAAAAATCTCGAATAATCCAGATTTTGTAGTTATTAAGTTGTATACGTATTATACAGCGTGATTCACGTCAGAATAAGCGCCTGAAAGGTCAACAATATGCAACGCCACCTACATTTCCGCGTTTGCGCCGATTTCTAATATCTCTGATATGATTCTATTTAATTTTTATTTAAAAGTTACTAATTTATTTTTATTCTATGTAATTATAAATGTATACATTGGACACGCGCTGCGGAAAAAATTATACATTTAAGTTTAAATTGTGGGCAATTCCTCTTAAAGAAATCTACACTGTTGGTGTCAGCATATCGAGCAACACAATTTTGCAGCCGGACTGTCACATCCCTGTAATGTTTCTTCGGTGCAAATACATTTCTTCCCTGAATATATTGTTCAATTGTGATTTCATTTAGCTGCTGTTCCTTTTGTAAGCAATCTATCAATTTCCAAATGTTTGGATGGTTAGCTGCAGCAACTTCGTTAAACCGCCTATGCCATCCTTCAACGCAATTGTTTCTCCGTGGTAAATTTTCTTGCACTGCGTTATGACAGTTCCAGAAATCATCATCATCATCATCATCAGTCACAAAAATGGTTCTGGCAAAGTGTAGAAGATGCAAGCCCTTTAATCCCTACAATTCTTTCTGTGAAACGTATATCTATGATTGGAAAGGAATATTTACAACTGGAGGTTTTTGTCATTCGAGATTTTTGTTTTCGGGATTTTGTTTTTCGAGATTTTTGTCATTCGAGATTTTTATCATTCGAGATTTTTGTTTTCGGGATTTTGTCTTTCGAGATTTTTGTCATTCGAGATTTTTGTTTTCGGGATTTTGTCTTTCGAGATTTTTGATTCGGGATTCTTGTTTCGGGATTTTCACCGGACACCCTTGAAACCTAATGATTTTTTGCAATCACTAATGAAAATTGAATTTTCCAAAATATGAGTTTTAAATAAATTGGTTCGGCTGCCTTTATTTAAATTTTAATAATACTTAAACGTTTGCAACTTTTTACAGGCAATTAATTCTCAATAAAGATCAGTTTTAAATTTAAATTGGATCCTCTACCTGTATTTAAATATGTATAGAAATATACAACATATCTCAGAAGTTGTTGAATGGGCAACATTGAAGTAAAACTGTTTCTGCATAACAAATTTAGTAGACAAACTGCTCATACTTGTTACCTTCATTTTATTTCTGTCATCCTTGCACTTCTTGAATAACTATTAACTAATCAAATATAACGCTTACTGGTTTGTAAGTTGTAAGGTTGCCATAAACTGTGAGTATAATCCATGTATAATTTTAAAGCAACGATTCATAAGCCAAAATTTTGATAAACACAACCAATTGTCGTTGTGGTATGGCTGGGACTTATTTTTCTCAGAATATAATATATATATAAAAGGAAACGATTAAAATATCAGATATAATAAATGTAGCTTTTGTAGCGTCCAACTATAACGATGTTATGAACTCGAATCCACAAACACAGTGGGCATTGTAAATATTAGATAATGGTAACAATGGAATTTATTAATTATTAATGCGCAGCCAAAACTAGCATCCCTAACATATACACAGCAAAAGGAAAATCCAGCTTGATGCTTTTCACACAAATTATTCATTGTTTTGAATTTCGGTAATACTATATCTCCTCCACATACGAAATTTCTGTTAGTGCTAGACTCGAAGACAAAAGCCCTTTCAGTCACCTCAGACTAAATTATTAAACAAATACAAATTGAGCTCGAAATAATTTCATATCTTCGCTATTTTTCCTAGTGTTATTTTTCGTATACGTATGAAAGGGTTCATTGTATGACAAAGTACCTGTTCAATTATTACACTTTCCTCTAATTACGTGCCAATTACAGTTTGAAGACATCCCCGCTCTTCTGACTAATGCAAGTTTCTATAAAATTTAAAAATATTTGTCAAGAAACTGCTCACAACTCAGACTGAAATTTTTAAATTTTGTATACAGTTATGTAAAATTAAACTTACTCCGAAATTCTAACAGGGTTTTTCTGAATCTGTCGTCGCCAAACAGAGAAATTTATTTATTAATTGTTGTATAGGAGTTGCCAATAATTTGGGCCCGTGTCAAAATAATACATTTAAACATCGTGTTGATAAATTCATTTTTAACAGCCTTTTTTTTTATGAAAATTTAAACAATGTAACCCGTAAAACGCCTTCTTGAGCTTTGCGTCTAGCACATGTGCAGTTTCTAGCACTTTTCGCTGAAAGATGGATCGATTAAAATCTTAAAGATTTTACTCTTTAAAACTAACAGGGTATTAGAAAAAAAGTAGGTTAATTTCAACAACATTAGAAACGTATAAGTACTCTTTCCTCTTGTTGTGTAAAATATATATAGAGAGAATTTTAATAATCGTATGTGCTTTTCTAATTCAATACGTATTTTATGAGGTTTAAGAGTTAGTTAATCGGATACGAGAGAATTAATTTTATTGCCAAATTGTTGAAGGAATTTTAAGCTTACGTATGATATAATGTAATATTTTGTGTTATCATTTAGCTGTTGGCACAGAAATTATTAATATAAGCAATTTAATTTCTAACAGGCGGATTTCTTTGCATAGATATGAAAGAATAGATAAAAATAATTATATTAATTAAAAATTCTTATTTGCATATATAAACAATGTATTGTAATGTAAATAATAAAGTTACATAGATATATAAAGCTTTTCATTAGTGTTGTATGGTAAAGTCAACATTCATTTTAAATGAAAATGAATACTGAATGTGCTCATTGTGCGTTTGTAAAAAGAAGATTATATTATACCACTGAAATTTTCTGCCTTTTTTATTTTACCTTTCCGTCATTTTCAGTGTTTGCACTTTAATATTTAATTAGGTATATTTCGTGAAACGTTCGCGTTTTCCAGACTGCAAAACTACATCAAACATCGCAGGTAAGTTCCATTTATTATCTGCTTTCTAACTGTCGCACAATTAAATATCCACACCAAAATTATGGTAAATTAATTTCCACAATTCTTTTATTTACACAACAAAACAATATCAACACTTGCAGCATGGTCATCCTCAAAATTAAGCTGTACGAAAATAAAGAGAGAACGTGTGAGAATTAGATGGCGTAAAAAAATAAACTAGAAAATGAAAGGGCTTTTCCAACAAAAAATGCAAATTTATTTTAAGCACACCAAACAATTATTTTGGAGTGGAAAAAATCATCAAGGTGAAAATGTTAGCAGAGGAAATATAAGTATACCAAATATGTCTGCACCCAGTCGAACACAAATTCATGAATTCAATAATAACAGTAATAACAGCAAAGCATACCTAATCAAATACTATTACTGATTAAACAGTTTTCATCTTCAACTTTTTGTCGGAAAGTGTTTCAAATTTCAAAAAATCATACTGATCACTAAGCTTAGGATAATTATTCACTAAAATTTCAAAACACTTAAAAATCAACCAAAAAATCAATTAACTAAAAAAAAACATTAACGTTATATCAATACATATTTATTTTTCTATTAAAATACACAAAAATGTTTTTCTTACAAACATCTTTGACAATCGTTAACCTTGTAGTGGAACTTCTCTTCTCTGTTCGACGGGTTAGGTTAGCCTCCTGCCCGGCATACGTGAAAAGAGGGCTCACAGAACCTACTGCATTGTAGGTAATTAACAGGCCATTGGCCTATAAAAGAAGAAGAAAAATTTTTGAAATGCAAAATTATTTAATTAAAATTAATCGAAAAACACAAAATTTCTAATTTAAAATTAATTAAATTATAATTGCACTTAACAACAACGTGGTGTAATACATTTTCGAATCTAAATTTGCGCGAATATTTTTGTACTGTGAAAATACTTTCTCGACATCACACGACCCTATTGGTACAAATTCATAATTTACAATGTCAATGTTATTTAAATGTTCATTCTTTGCATCAGGGGCTGTTTTATTTTGTAACACCCCGCGTATATTCTTCAGTTGTTAATAGCCCGTATTTTTTGACAGGACTGCGTTTAATTTATTAATGAAATACTTTTTCTTGAGTTTTTTTAAACCCTTAACCTTATCTTCTACTATTTCAATGATGTCTTGTAAAGATAATCCCTTCACTTCTAGTTTAGAGATTGCAGTAGAAATGCAAGCCAAATTAGCTCGAATGAAAATCAAATCTTGTCGAATACCTTTTGTTCTCAGAATACTCTGCGCTTCATCATTGCTTTGCGCTTCTTAAGAGTCGAATTCACTAACATCTTCCTTCACAATTTCAAAATTTTCAGCGTAATAGACAGTAACGTCGATCCAAGTTCCCCTTGTAATGATCTACGCGGGCGGAAGTGGAACGGCCCACACAACCTTCCGAAACTTCTGCATACGACTCCGTGCTTTGAGAAAAATCTTTTTCACAGATGATACAAGGGTTCCTTTTATACTTCGGGATTAGAGAACAAAAACAAATATTTATCATCGAAAATGGATTTATTGTTTTTCAAAATATTTTCCATGAAGATCAATACAGTTTTGCATGCGTGTGAACCAATTGTTGAAGCACTTTTTCCACTCCGATTGAGGTATCTCCAAAACATGCATTTTGAACGCATCAACCGCTTCTTCAGGTGTCGAAAAACGTGTTGACCTCGCTATTTATTTTTGATGTTCAGGAATAAAAAGAAGTGCCAAATCAGGACTATACGGCGGATGACTCATCAAATCGACGTTTTGGGTGCTCAAAAAGTCACTTGTTCGAGCCGATGTGTTAGCGCTGGTATTGTCGTGGTGGAGAATGATCCGTCTTCAGCGGTTGGTTTTCCTTATTTCTCCGAAGACTTCTGGCAAACAAATGGTTGTGTACCATTCAGAATTGACCGTTCTACGTTGCACCAATGGTACGGTTGAGACATGTCCAGTTTTTCTGAAAAAACAGGCGACCATTTGCTTCGAAGTGCTTCGAGCACGAACGACTTTTGTTGGGTTTGGCTCGCCTTGGAAAATCCATACAGTTGATTGCTGTTTACTTTCGGACTCGTACGCGTTGATCCACGATTCGTCACCTGTCACGGTGTCAAACACATGTTTTGAAGCACCGCGATCAAATTTTTTGAGCATTTCTTGCGACCAGTTAACAAGAGCTTGTTTTTCATCATCATCATCAAATTGCGCTACAGCCCATTACATGCTTTGGCAAGCTCTAGGGTTCGTCTCCATTCTGATCTGTTCCGTGCTTTCGTCTTCCAGTTACGAATTCCAATCGTTCTAAGATCTTTCTCCAGCGCATCTAAATATCTTGTTCGCGGACGCCCTACTGGTCTTCTGCCTTCGGGTTTGTTGAAGATTATTTTCTTAACCGGGTCATCGCCTTCCATTCTTACAATATGCCCTATCCGTCGGAGTTGACCGATCTTGATGGTCCTGATGATATCGATATCGGTATTCTCGTATAATTGGTATAACTCATAATTGTATCTTCTACGCCATAAGCTGTTCTCGTTGATTGGGCCATGTACCTTCCTTAGAATTTTCCTTTCAAAGCAACCTAGCAGGCTCTCTTCTTTGTTGCTAAGCATCCAGGTTTCTGATCCATACAGTAGCACTGGCCTTATGAGCGTTTTGTAAATCTTGGTCTTAGTGTTCCGGGGTATATTGTGACAGTTTATATACTTGCTTGGAGCCCATAGTAATATCTGTTGGCCAGTATAATTCTTCTTCGTATTTCTGCTTCAGTGTTGTTTTCTTTATTTATTAGTAACCCCAGATAGGTAAATTCTTGGACTGCTTCGATGTTATACTCATCTATAGTTAAGTTCTGTCGTATACGTGGCCGTTTTCCTTCTCGGTTTACACACATATATTTGGTTTTCGTTTCGTTTATTGCTAAACCCATGTTCTTAGCTGATTTTTGTAATGCACCGAAAGCTTCTTTAGTTGTCAAAAGGGATCTCCCAACAAGGTCAACGTCATCAGCAGATGCTAGAAGTTGGATTGATTTAGTGTAGATTGTTCCCGTAGTGTTAATCCCGGAATCTCTTATTACTTTCTCTAGAGCGAGGTTGAACAATAAGCATGATAAGGCTTCACCTTGACGTAGGCTGTTCTGTGTGGTGAACGTATTGGATAGCTCTCCTTGGATTCTTATGCGACATTCAATTTTTCCCATCGTTAAGTCTGTTAGTTTTACAAGGTGTTCCGGTATTTTAAATTCTCGCATAGCTGAGTATAGTTTTCTTCTTCGGATGCTATCATAAGCGTTTTTAAAATCAATAATTATGTGGTGCGTTTCTATGTTAAATTCGGTTGTTTTCTCGAGTAATAGCCTGAATGTGGATAATTGGTCTATTGTAGATTTCCCTCGTCTAAAACTACATTGGTATTTGCCTACTATCTTTTCTTCATACGGTTCTAATCGTTTAAGTAGGATATTAGCAAAGATTTTCTATGCTATGTTGAGCAGGGTTATTCCCCTGTAGTTCGAGCAGCATAGTTGGTCTCCTTTTTTGTGGAGAGGGCATATGATTCCGAGGCTCCATTCCTCCGGTATTGCAACTTGTTTCCAGATTTCTACAATTAGTTCATGGATATATTTTTCTAGTTTCTGGACCCCCTTTTTGAATAGCTCTGCTGGCAGATTGTCACTACCTGGAGATTTGTAATTCTTTTGTTTCTTGATTGCTGTTTTAACTTCTGCTATTGTTGGAGCTCGGCTACTTTCTTCGTTTTCATCTTCTACATTTTCTTCCGGTTGTACGTTTATGACTTCTTACACTTCTTCTTAATTTTCATTCATCCCTGAGTTTAGGAGCGTTTCAAAGTGTTCCACCCATCTGTTCAAGACTATCTGCCTTTCACTAATGATGTTTCCATCTGCGTCTCTACACATTGAAATTCTTGGCTTAAATTCCTTTTTGGTCTGGCTTATTTTTCGATAGAATTTTCGACTTTCATTCTGGTTATTGAGTTGCTCTATTTCTGGTAGTTATTCATTATAGTATGCTTTTTTCTTCGTTTTGTGGACCCTTTTCTCTTCTCTTCTTCGCTGTTGGTATTCTTCTTCAGCATTTCTGGTACGGTGTTTTAACTGCATTCTTTTATATGCCTCATTTTTCTCTTTTGTGACTTTTCTGCACTCTTCATCAAACCAATGGTTCCTTGTAGTTCGTGGTTGTGTGCCTGGGACTTCTTCGGCAGTCTGTTTGATTTGGTCTTTGCAGTGTTGCCACTTTTCGTTTATGTCATTTGTTTCTTCTAGCTCGTACAGTCGTTCATGTAGAATGTCCGTATATCTAGCTGATGTTTCCACTTTAAGCGCTTCGGTTTGTATTTTTGGATGTGTACTCCTTTCCCTTTCTTCAAGTTTGATATCCTTTCTCTAATTTTTATCGCAAGCAGATAGTGATCCGAATCTATGTTCGCCCCTCTGTACGCTCTGGCATCAAGTATGTTAGATCCGTGACGTGCATCTACAAGAAGGTGAAGAATCGCATTGTAAGTTCGCCCATCTGGTGATTTCCAAGTGTTACTTGGTGTATTGTTTTATGTTCAAAGTATGTAGTTGCTATTATCATATTGAGAGATGCGGCGAGATTTATTAGCCTTGTGCCGTTGTCATTTGTTTGGGCATACGGACTAAATTTCCCTATGGTAGGTCCTGTGTATGGGCTCCCTTCCCAGTTTGGCATTCATATCGCCAATGATTATTTTAATGTCATGTTTGAGGCACCTTCTGTAGGTTGTTTCTAACAGTTCATAAAATTTTTCCTTCTCATCATCTTCTTTTTCTTCGGTTGGGGCGTGTACATTGATTATGTTGTAGCTAAATTGTCTCCCTTTGATTGGGATTCGGTATATCCTACTGTTCACAGCTTCGAGGTCAGTTACAGGATTCCTTACTTTTCGATTAACTACAAACCCAATACCAAAGGTGTGTTCTTTAGGGTGACAGCTGTAGTAGATTGTGTGGTTGCGTTTTTCTATAATTCCTTGACCCGTCCATCTCATCTCCTGTAATGCGGTTATGTCCGCTCTATAGTTGTCTAACATCTCTAATAGCATTTTGAGGGCACCTGGTCTATATAATGTGCACACATTACAGGTGCATACCTTTAAATCTTTATCAGCTTTCCATGCGTGAGGTCGTCGTTGTTGAATCAGTCAGGCTACTTTTCCTTGGTTCTTCACAACAATGGCTTTTTTTACGGGGTAGGGTTGTTAGCCCTACGCCCAACCCTACGCCTTTATCCTGGCTTGGGACAGGCGACGGCAGTTGCTAAGCTACTCAATCCACCCAGTCTCCACCGCCGGAGGAATTCAGCTTGTTTTTGAGCGATTATCAAATTATGTGGATCCAACACAAATAAATATTTTATACGGCCAAATATTCATGCAATATTGAATGTATGCTGGTTCCACTAATGTCCAAGGATACCTCAATCTCACGATAAGTCACATGACGAACTTGCAGTATCAGTTCACGCACCGCATCAGTGTTTTTCGGAAAAACAACCGATTTTGGACGACCTTCACGAAATTCGTCGTTGAGCGAACTACGGCCACGATTGAATTCGGTAAACCATCGATAAACACTGGTCCTTGATGGTGTTTCATCGCCAAAAATCGAATTAAGTTCATCAATGCACGGTTGTTGAGTTAATCCACATCGAAAGTTGTAAAAAATAATCGTACAAAATGTTCACGATTTAATTCCATTTTTTGGTCGCTATGAATTTTTCAAGTTACTGTAAACAACACAAATAGCGCTCGTACGTCAAAACGTTCTGAATACTTATACCGTCAAAAATGTCAAACTTTACGATAAAACCATCAGTTACCAGATGGTAGCACTAGGATTGCCCAATCCCGAAATATAAAAGGCAACCGTCGTATCGGCACGTTAACATTTGAATAAAGATTGCGAACTAAGTCAGTTACTCGGTGTAAACCATGTGCTAAACAGGTCACATTTATCATGTTTGGATACAAAATCTTCAATCCTCGCATTGCTTTGTACATATATGGTGCAGCATCACTACAAACCACCAGCACTTTTTCATCTAAAATTCTAGACGGCCATAATAAGTTTAGAGAGTCGTTGAAAAAAGCAGCAATTGTTGACTGATTCACTTTGTCCAAGACTTTTAAAGTCAGCAGATATGATTTATTTTTTTCTTCGTTAACTCCTAATATACCAAACACAAAATTTGCTACGAATTTTTGTTCGGCATCGATTGTTTCATCTAAAGACACCCAAATACTGCAATCCTTTACTATTTCTCTTAATTTGTGTAATGCTGCTGCATATAACTCGGAAACATAATTTTTTCTTAATTTTGATTCGTCTGGAATATTCTGTTTAGTGTACTTTTCAAAAAAATTGCAAAGAACTTCATTCTTTAACTTAGCCTAGGAATTTTTTTCAGGATTTAATATCTCGCGGTATGTCGTCTAAAACATTTAAAACATACCGTTTTTTATGACTCCTCTGACCCAAGGCTTCCGTACTACGGGAACGTTCGGCGCCCCTCAGGTCAGATTCGTTTTTTCATCCTTTGTTGTTGTTATCTTTTTTCTTATCTTGAATTTCTACTTATTCTTCTAACATACGTTGCTATTGTTGCTAACTTTTCTACATTTCAGTTTTCTAGTTAGTTTACTACTACAACTACAGTGTTAACTAGCTAAAACTACTTCTACATTATACTGCTCTACATCTACTATTAGTACATTTATCAATTAGACATTCACATTAAAATTCCATGCTTTACATGCATCATGCTTCATGCTGTATATTACCTAAATATCATATTCGAGTCCTTCCTCTTCTCTTTTCCGTCTTCCTTCCATTTCTTCCACTCTTTCTGTTTCTTCGTTCTTCTTTTCTTCTTTCCTTGTCATTCTTGCTTCTTTTATGTTCTCATCCGTTACTATTTTTCATTAGCAAGGCGAGAGCATTATTTTCTTCCTCCTTCTGACTGCGGATGTAAATCTCTTCCGGCCTTAGTAATTTCTTGCTGGAATCCGGAAGTCGACAACCAGCAGTTTTTGCTTCCATATCCTCCATATCCGCCAAGCTGTTTAACACGTTAAACAGTTGCGGAGTGTTGAGCATCACCGTTATGGTATGTATTTGCAGTATTTCCCTCTTTTTATTTAATTCCGCTTCCGTGTCGGGACATTGGAACACCACGTGTTCAGGTGTACCAATTTTCCCACATTGGTATATATTATCTTCTTTCCTATTAAACCGATGTAGGACAAGTCCCTTCCTCGCTGTAAAGAAGTCGTTATTCATTACACGTCGCTCGATGTTGAGGATCCATTGGTGCATTCTTCTCCCAACTTCCGAATTGTCCCACTCACTTTGCCATCGGCCTTTGATGCTTTTGGCAATTTCTGTTTTGATGTTTCCTATATTAACGTTCCCTAGGACTTTTTTCTTCTTCTGGTGGTTTTTTTTTTGAGCCAGTATGTTGGTGCTCTTTTCCTTATAGTCAGGTCCAGCGGACAGATCCCTGTAATGACGCACAGTGCTTCCAACGATATTATGCTAAAGGCGCCTGTGAGCCTTATTAGCCCCCTATGGGCGCTTCTTATTTTTTGCTTGGGTTTCACCAGAAGAAGTCTTTCTACCCACACACTTACTGCGCAGGATGTTATAGTCGCCATGAAAGTACTGTTGGACTGTACCTATAGGAATTTTGTAATCGCGTTAGGCAATCCTGTTCATGATTGTCTTCGCTTTGTTCCCCGTTTCCTCTATGTGGCGACTATAATTTCATTTTTCATTCAGGTCTTTTTACCCGTATGCCACCTATGTTGATTAAGGGGTCCCTTTGCAGGTTCCCTTTCATCAGGGCATATGTAGTCTTTTTCTCCGATATGGCTAACTTGTTGTTCTTGCACAAGTCATTCCGGTCACGTAAGATGTTGCCAACGGAATATCAGCGCAAATAAACGCCTTATAAATTTCTTCATTAAATTCTGAACATTTAGGTCCAGGCTTTGGCAAAGCATAACAAGCAAACACTTGCCGTTGATTATTCTCCCTTTTTCGATTTTTATTACTTGCATGTTTTCCGGTTTGGAACTTTTTGATTGCTACCACAGGAATTTCGCAGTATTTACAAAATAAGAGACGCCCATCTGTTGTGAAATCATCATAGTCCCTCACAAACTGATTTAAAATGGCACGTATACACTTTTTTTAGTTCGGCATCTTGAAGATGTTAATACACAGTATTGGAACTAGTAGACAACTGATTGCTGATGAAATGATGAATTGTTAAACTTTCAACTTTCACAGGTATTCCCGTTAATGCAACAGGGTCACTCAAACCCTGGTAATCCTCTTAGAATTTCTAAGTATTCTGGTTTTTCGAAGCTTAACAACTAAGAAAGCACCTACCTATTCAAAAAAAATAATGAATGAGTTTAGAAGATTACTTAAAATTTCTAGAAGTTCCCAGTATGCTTGACGAAGTGAATCCGTACTTGATAACAAAAAATTGTGTAAATATGGAATTTAAACAGACTAATGCTGCAAATTATGCATTAATGCTCAAAACCATTAAAATATGCATGCATTACCAAAAATGTCAAAAATATAATTATAATTATCCTAAGCCTACTGATCACCAAAAAACTTTAATAGGTGTGATCTTAATAATATTTATCACCTTATCCTGCTAAGACTGCAAAGATATACAATTGTAATCTTCAATCTATTAACTAATAATAAAAATCCCTAATATCTTAGCACTGTTAGAAATATTTAAATAATAATTATTTTGTTAGTTCTTAACGTAGGGGTTGTTGATGCAAAATCCACATACGGAGTACGCGTTGTGAAATCCGCATACATACTGCTATGGCATAGCACCTTCGAGGTATTATTTTTTAAATAGAACGCTTTGTATATTTTTACATTTTTAATTCAGCGTAAAATTGTCTTTCCAAACATCCTTTGGATTTTAATTTTGGATGAGGCGTTGCCGAGTTTATCTATAATACGTGAACATTTTGGTCGGCATAAGATTTAACAAATTAATTCGGAGTATTACGATTATTTAAAAAATGCATATTTTTCAGTTATATAGCCTCGCGATGTACTAAAACGACGCAACCACCAAATATTAATTTTATTATACATGGTGTTCTTTTCACCAACGCATATTTAATTTTTTTTCAAAAGTATTTTCTCAATTTTTTTATATGGAACATCCTGTATATTATTATATTTTTGAATTGTCACGTTAATTCTTCACAATTTGTATGCAAATTATCGTTTCTACCGTACGTTCTCTTCTCTATTTGTTAAACCTAATGCCGACTAAAATTTTCACATTTTGTAAATAAACTCGGCAACGTTTCATGCAAAGATTAAAAACCAGGAGATGGTGGAAAACACAAGTTTACGCTATATTCAAAAATGTACAAATATACAGGGTGTTCTCTTTAAAAAATAATACCTTGAAGGTGCTCCGCCGTAGCGAGCCATCCTGTATATTTAAAAATATTTTTAAAATGTGCACATTTTGGCACTACACTTAAGGAAAGAATACGTCCAAATCATTTTATTAATGCCAATATTGGACTTTGACGCACTAATGAGCAACCCTGTATACTAGCCACTTTTGTATTATCTAAAGAAGAAAAGGCAGCAATCCCTAGTATTGCTTCAAACTAATGTAAGTTAAAATTTTACAAATAAATCGTCTATCTGCTTTAAAATTTTCGAAAAATGCACTATTTTAAAAAATGCTCAAGGACAATTTTTGTGCGCTTCCGCAGTACGCAGAAAATAAGACATTTTCTTTATCAAAGCATTCTTCTGATACTGTACTAACGTGTTCGACATTTTGATATAAACGAATAATAAATTAAGTTTAAAAACATATATGCCAGTTGCTTCTTTATTTTCTAAAGAGGAAAGGACATCAATCCCTAATATTGCTTTAAACTAATGTAAGTAAAACATTTTACAACTAGATCGTCTATCTGCTTAAGAAAGTTGCAAGAGATGCTCTATTTAATAAAAAAAGACTCACGAACAGTAAGCAGAAATAGAACGATTTTTTAGCAAAACATTGTTCTGATACAGTGCAATGTTCTTAGTATATAGTGTTCGATATATTCCTGTATACAAATAATAACTTGATTTTAACAAATATATTGCTGTATTTATAAAAGTCATGGAATAAACAAACAACTTTTGCCAACTAGCTCATACATAAAACTGTTATCTCAGGGAATTACTCGTGGCTTCGTCTCGTACAAAAAAATTGAAAATGTTCTACAAAAAATTAATAACACGTGGAGACTAAAGTTTGGCACGCTAAAATGCCCCTGGATGGCTATTCATCTGGTACTCAGACTGCATACACCTCCATCTGGTTGGTACAGCTCTCCATGAACTCCCGGCTCCTTCCGACACATCGTACTTTACCATTCTTTACTTGCGACGATTAAAACCACATTTCGTTTAATGATACTGTATTCTCCTTTTAAATATTACATTTTTTATGACATCTAAATTAAAAAACCGAAAACAAATCCCCAAACAAAAACAAAACCAAACCTCCTTTTTTAATTTACCTTAAGTACCAATAAAAATACAAAGATTATGACAGATGGGAAAACTGTCATCCTGTCAAAACCCATTTTTAAAAAATTATTAATTTACACAACAAATCATAATAAAACCTTTAGATGGCACTTTTGCCCAATTAGTATTTAAGCCCACCATTATAATATCACAGCAATATATTTGTTGCCTCTTTTATTTTCTGAAGAGGAAAGGAAAGCAACACCTAATATTAAATCATTGTACGCTAAAAACTTTACAATAAAATCGTCTATTGTCATAAAATGTTGCAAAAATGTACTATTTTCAACAGACATGTACAAACTAAATTATTTTAAATATTATTGCAATAGAGACTGTATTATATAGAATCTACATACTACAGTTACTATTGCATTTTTTGCCTGGCTTCAAAAGCAATTCTATACTGTAGCCAGGCAAAAATGAAGGCACGCATATAACTGCTAGGTGCATTCGTAATAAGCAAGAAATAAATTCTTTTAGGGAAGCAGATTCTGACGTTTTCAGTATTAGTGTTACACATCTTGTTATAAACCAATAATAAATTGATTTAAGAAGAAAATGTACTTGCTTTGTGTTTATTGAAAAAGAAAGGACAGCAATCCCCATATTGCTTTCAACGAATGTAAGTGAAGAAGGTAACAGTGGTAATAAGTTAAAAAATAACAGTTAAGTGTTCTATTATATAAAAAAATAGTAATCGTAAGCTGCAAACTAATGGAATGCGAATAGATGCGAAGATGGACGCACCTGTATAAATGTTATGCCCATTCGCACTACGGAGAAGATAGAAGATTTTACCAGGTAAGTAAAATAACAATTACTGTGCACTCCGTAATGCGTACGTTGCATGCGGAATGCGCATCAGCTGTATAATACAATCTCATGCAAACTCTCTAAGGCTGGAATTCATGTTTTATGATGGATATTTTTGACATCTCATAAAAATTAAAATATAGTTTCTAGCAGGTCAAAAAATAAAATTTAATTATTAAATATAATTTTGAGGCTGTGGTTGTATACTCGTTAGAATCCATTTATCGCATTATTAGTATTAGCAAGTGCCGCTCTACCTATATTGGGCAAGTAGAAGGAAACATTATTAGGCTACTTCAGCTGTATTGTAAACGAAAACGAGAAATGTAGATACAATTTTCCACTGACAGTTCGGCGAAAACATTTTCATCGGTGGTTTCCAAACTTGTTTAAAGCACTACCCCCTTTTGGAAAATTTCTTTTGTAGTACTCAACTTCGCCCAGAATTAACGGCTAAACGGCCAACTGACGCCATGTATTACCAAGTAGCGCAATTTACTTATTTGTTGTCCGTGTTTCCGGAAATTTCAGCATATTCGTGAGGATGCTAACTGGCACAGGAATAATCTGGAAAATCCATCAGGCTTTATATATACAGCGGCCACGATTAGATTACACATCATTTAAAATTTATATGCTGTACTGCTGACTGTGTGTTGAGTGCAGTAAATCGATAACAACTATTTCATGTTAACTATGAGCTATATTCGTTTAATGGCCAGAAGTACCTTCAGCGTCTAGCAGTGGCACTAATACAAAGATAAATAGATTGTACAGCGATTAATATTTCAAATATAGTTTTACCGTTATTTCTCAGAAACCCCAGTGGGTATTTTATCGAAAAGTCTTGTCGAAAAAAGTATAATCAGAGCTGTTTCGACATTTAAATACCAAACATTCAGACAAAAAGGAAAAGCCTGTGGAATTCTTTGAAAGAAAGCAAAACTCCCTCCTTAAGGAACAAGCCACTTTTACATCAGTAACCACTACTAACGAAAAAACACCACTATCAAGTTATCGAATTGCATTTCACATTGCAAAAACCAGTAAGCCACAAACAATTGCTTTTTTTTTTAATTATCCCGCTTTATTTTCAATCTCTAAGTATATATTTAGCAAATGATTTGACAATTTAATTCAACATGTCAAAGAGTCCTCAGTAGCATTCTTTTTTTAAATAGGTTTTTTGAACCTTGTGTGACCTAGGATAATATACTTACAAACTAACCTTACATCTAAATTAAATCTAACTTACTTAAACATAATCAAAATCTATTAGGTCATTCATTGGGCGCATGTCTTCGTAGTCTCTTGTTATTTAATGGCTGGTCCATAAGATTTGTTGCTAAATCGTTTGGGTGTGCACTAAGCCGAGTTCTATATTTTGTGCTGGAAATACCAATTTCTTCCTTGACCGTTGCGATTTGAAGATCATTTCGAATAATTGCATTTGATACATACCAAGGCGCATCTATAATCATACGTAATACTTTGGATTGAAAACGTTCTAGGATTTCTATGTTTGATGTAGAAGCAGTGCCCCACAGTTGAATTCCATAGGACCATATTCGTTTGATTATGGTTTTATAAACAAGAAGCTTGTTTTCAATCATAAGTTTTGAGTTACGCCCAAGTAACCAGTACATTTTGGTGAGAGTTAGACCTAGTTGTTTTCTCTTTGTAAAAATGTGTTTGCGCCATGTGAATTTCATATCCAGGTGTAGACCAAGATACTTAACTTCTACTTGTTGTGGCATACAATCGCTGAGGATTTGATTTTACGAGCAGCTGTTGAAATGGTGCAAATAATGGTTGGTGAAGAAGAACCTGGCAAGCTGAAAGCAATACCCCTTTCTAATAATACCATCCAAAGAAGAATAAATTATATGACAGAAGATATTCGAACAGAAGTTGTTTATTATAATATTAAGAAGTGCACGTACTTCTCATTATAGATGGGCGAATATACGGATATTTCTATGTATCCAATATATAGCATTTGTAAAATACAGTACTGGACTTGGTATTACAGAAAATATTTTATTTTGTACTCCATTAGAGGTCAATGCCACCGGAAAATGTTTATTCGACACTTTCACGTAAAGTACTAATAACTACGAAATTGACTGGGCAAAATGCGTTCCGATGGCGCCAAGGCTATGACAAGACATCGACCTGATCTTATTGTCAAATTAAAAGAAATACCGCCAAACGCTACATGCTTGCATTGCTTTTTACATCGAGAAGCTCTTGCATTAAAATATTTACCTTCTGAAATGAATTGTGTTTTGAAAAATGTCATTAAAATGGTAAATTCAATCAAGAGAAAAGCATTGCAGACTCGTATTTTTCGAAAAATTTGTGAAGACGTGGGTTCTTTATACGCAAATCTTCTTTATCGCACGGAAATAAGACAGCTTTCGAGGAGTAACGTCTTAAAAAGAGTTTTCCAGTTAAAAGCGGAACTTTTGATAAACCTACAAGATGAGAAACCGGAATATGAGAACATATTTTCCAATTTCCTTTGATTTCTTAGGCTGGCGTTCCCGGCTGATATTTTCGAGCACTTAAACACTCTGAAGAGCAGTTTGCAAGGCCACGATATTAACATAATAACAGTCACGGACAAAATTAGAGGAATTTTTAAAGAAACTTGATTTCTGGTCGACTACAATTGTAAAAAAGAAGTTTGTTTCATTCTAGTGCGTTCAAGAACTCATGGAAGACTTAGTTAAGGATGATAATATAATAAATCCTGAGCACGTGCCTATAGATATGCAAGTTAGTTTGCATAATTTAAAGCAACAGCTCATTTATTATTTCCCCAAAGAAATTCAAAACAGTTATGACAATCACAAATGGATACTGAAATTTCACAAACATAATGATAAAACGATTGGGGAGGGGGGTAGTGTAAATGTCAAAAAACAAAAGATTTTAAAAAACTATTTTCTAAAAAACAAGCATCTACATCGCATTAATGGTTTTACTTTGCAAATTGTTTATGTTCATAGTAATTTATGTTTAGGTTTTTGCATTTATTGAAAATTTTAATATTTTTAGTTTGATTTATTTTGGTTTAGTTTTTTTTTTTTTTAATATTTATTAGCTGGCTCTGTATAACAAATACAATACACGGCTTTGTTACAATAACCATAACTACATAACATAGGAGTAGAGCAAGGGTTATGTGAATTATTCACACCTCAGTCTTAATATACGTATGTTACCGAATATAATTTAGGTTAATTAATTAATTTAAATCAAGTCTTGTGGAAGCTTACGCTTCAAGCGGGTATGTATCCCTTTTTGACCAATGGTTTAGTTTGTGAAAGACAAAAATAAATGTCCTGAAAAGGTATTTTGTTTTATTTTAGTAATCCTCCCTCGCCCCTCAGGGAGTTACTTGGGAACCAATGTTATACATTATTTGCATACTTAAACTCTTCAACATTGTATCTGTGGGAAAACAAGAATTTTTGTCTTGTTGACATAATTACTTTTTTCTCCCCCCCCCCCCCCAGGTTACCGCTCTGCATCTACTGCTACTAAAAGCGCATTTGCAAATTAACAAATCCTATATTTATCAATTTGAACTGATATAAGATTTACGGTTATAGTGTGATAAAAAAAATTAAATTATTGATATAATTGTTACGTCAACCCTAGGATTTACTGATTTTCGGGTTTTTACGGTAACATGTACACAAATCTACAACAAATCTTTCGATTACAAAAATTACAGGACAATTAAAAATGTGGGTATCAGTTTTGGTTAGTATTATTCTCCATATTTTTCAGTTTTTTTTATTTTCCATGTTTTATTTTGAAGTACGCTGTAAACTGACATTTAACACAAATTTTCATTCTTGTGTTTGTAATACTATTTTTAATGCACATCGATCGATGAACGATTTCGTTTTTGGTTAGACTTGTCTTCCATATTTATCTCCTTCCACTTATTCTTCAACTGATCCCACTCCAGTAACCTCTTCCGCCTGCTGTTCTTAATCTTCATTCTCTTTTTCCTCCCCACCATCCCCATTTTTATCTAACTTAAATTAACTAAATAGTTATTCTAAGAATTCCCCCACTGATGTACTCTCAGTTCTATCTTGCAACACTTTTTTCGTATGTTGCCACTTCACTTTTGCTCTGCTTTTTTCACTGACACTTTCACGTCTTTTTATACTTGCTCAAATGATATGGTCCTTTTGAGCCTTCTCACTAGATCTGTATTCTCGAGGAGTCGGAATACGTCAAATTTACGTAGTGATGAAGCCTGATCCCATGCTTTGGACAAGGTCCTTTATTTCCTCCGTCACGGTTTTCATCCCTAGTGAATATCACTGTTTCTAGGGTACCAGAGTACATCCACGATATTCCTCAGCACTTTATTCTGGAAATTTTGAATATGTTTGGTGTTGAGAACCGTATTTCCATACTGGTTTTAAAACTGAATTGTACAGAAGTAACTTGTTATGTATTGAAAGTTATGAGTCTCTTTCCAGCAGCCAATGTCCTATATTTTATATTTAGTTCTTCTCTTTTTTCTCTATATGCTTTTTCCAGCGTAGTTTATGATCCAAGTTCATTCCAAAATACTTAGCATACGGTATGATGCTGTTGTTGAGTGTCACTAGCATGTAATCATCGTTCTTGTTCATGAAGTTGATATGCACTGACTTGCTTCCTTATAGTTTTACTCTCCATCGTTTTGTCAATATGTTCACCTGGTTTGTGATTTGTTGTAGTGTTTCTGCCGTTTCTTCAGGTCCTTCGTCTACCGCTAGTATTGCAGTGTCGTCTGTGAACGTGGCTTAGAGAAGTTGTAGGCTATTGATGAACCCTATAATATCTCTGGACTTCGAGTCCCTTATTTCGTTAGGTGTCATGGTTACTTTTCCGAAAATGTTTTGTCTGCGTCGACAGACAGCATTGCATTCGCATAGAATGTGTTCTGCCGTTTCCGCTGCTTCGTTACATAAGCCGCAGATTTGGTCCTCAGCTTTACCAATCTTAAAAAGATGGTATTTTAATGTTGTGTGGTCTGTTAATAGGCCAGTGATGGTTTTCAATTTCATCTTGCTGAGGGACAAAGCAAGTTTTGCTTTATTTTGCGAAACAGTGATGAACTGTTTTGCCTGACGTTGTCCTGAAATATTCTCCCAGTATGAGGATTTCTGTTGTTCCTCCCATAGTTTAACCGCCTGTTTTATGTGGCTTTTCTGTATTCCACGGCAGGGCTCAGGTCCACTGAATGGCGTCGATGCTCCGAGTTTTGCGAGTTCGTCGGCCTTTTCGTTACCTGGTACGCCCTCATGCCCTAGCACCCACCACAAGATAACGTGGTTTCTGTTTGCCAGTTGTTTGAAGTTGTTCAAGCACTCCCAGACTAGTTTCGACTCACAACTGGGGGCCTTTAAAGCCTTTATTGCTGCCTGGCTGTCTGAGAGGATGTCAATTGTTGCACCTTTATATCCCTTCCTTAGGTTTATGTTTGTGCAAAGGTTTATTGCATAAACTTCAGCCTGTAAGATAGTAGTTACGGCACCGAGGGGTTCGGAAATGCGACAACCGGGTCCGTAGACCCCCGTTCCAGTTCCTCCTCCTTCCATCTTCGAACCATCCGTATACCACTGGAGGGATCCTTTCTTGAAGAAAGGTCCTCCCGAGGACCACACTTCCCGGTCTGTGATAGTCACTCTAAAAAGTTGGTCGAAGTTGTATTTTATTGGCATAAAATCCGATACGGTGTAGGCCGTTCGCTCTAGGTGAGTGAAACTTAGAATACCTAAGTGGCCTATCAGGTCTCCTAATTTGAATTTATTTGTCCTTGCAAGCGTGAGCGCATGTAGCAATGCCTCCTTTTTCACCTGAAGGTGTAGGGGCGTTAGTCCTAACATAGTCTCTATTGCTGCAGTTGGACAAGTGCTCATTGCACCTGTTATACTCAGACAAGCGAGACGTTGTATCTTCTCTCTCTTCTTACTTGGTCCTGAATAGTCTGTTTGCGATGTAAGATTTCAGCAGTTCTGTAAATTGTTTAGGTAATTTTTTTCTAGTTTATGATTTAGTCCTTGATGCCATACTTTATCAAAAGTCTAAGCAATATCTAAGAAGATTGCTGAGCAGACATTTTTCTATTCAACATTTTTCTCTGTAGTATTTATTACCCTGTGAACTTGTTCCACAGTTGAATGTTGGTTTCGGAATCAAAACTTTCTATTATTGGTTTGGGCTTTTTGAGTAATAGTTTTTCAATTTCAAATAGCTTTGAAATTATCGGTAAGAGCAAGATGGGCCGATATGATGCTGTTCCATTCAGTGGTTTTCCTGGCTTCTGTATCATTATTACTTCGGCTACCATCCATACATTCTGTAGGTATATATTTTAGTCGAAATGCTGCATTTATTATGTTCCAATACTTTCCCTGTTATTAAATCAAATTCCGGAGCTTTTTTAGCTTTATGGTTTCTTTTTAACAATTTGTATAATATATGTGTTTTCTGGTCACCTGTCTGTAGATATTTACAGAAAAGTGTTTCCTTTTGTTCTTAACGTTTTCTTTATGAAAATCAGCATATTCTAACAATGAAAGTATGGAAAAGCAGAAAGAATGAATTTTGGCTTAGATTATTCGCTTAGGCGAATTTAATTTCCGTCAATAGGTAGACGTTAACGAGATTTTTTTCTCGCCTTTTTGGAAGGATGAGAAAATACAAAGCAAAAAATTTGGGATTCGGTTCTTATGTTCGGGTTTGCGATGTCCTTTAATTTGATTCCGTCGAAAGTGCAAACTTAATGCTTGATATGAAATCGCCCTTCTCTTGTTTGGCCGTTAGTTCAGCTTTAAGGAGATCATTACATACAAGCAACAAATTGAAAATGTGGAGAAAACATGTCAGGATAGTTCTTTCCCGAACGTAATATCTACTTTCATCTTACAGTTAGGAGGTAAAGGTAATATTACAATTGTTTGACTGAATTCCAACTTCCAGAGGCATTTAAATGAAACTCGCGACTAACAACTCTATTACACTTTTAGAATGAATTTCTTGGACAACAGCAAGAAGTAAGTGCTTTTATTCTCGTTGAGTGCAGCGCTAAAAAAGTGGACTTATTCTTAGTTGGAGTTACGGCGATCTCTTTTTGATTCAATTTGTTTGATCATAGTCAGCTAGTAGAATTCATTCGGAAGTTTACTAGAAAATCACTGAATCCACTTTACTAAATTACATTTGATCGATATTAATGTATCTAGCGGGCGTTATACGTTTCGGCAGGGAAGTTTGATTTACATGTTTTACCGATGCATTTATCTTCGCATTGTTCAAGCATCGATTTATAAGCAACCTGATTATTAAATGTACCTCGTGCACTCGTGATTAATTGCCAACTAACGGTGATTTGGTGGATAACAACAATTTTACCAGTGATTAAAAGGGAAGCAACAAATATTCCCTTTAAATTTCAATAACAGTACGTATGTACGTCGATAAGTAAACTCTCAAAAACAACTCGAAACTTTAAACAAACCAAATTAACTACCACAGGGGGTGAGAATAAATCTCCTAAAGTGCATGTTGATAGAAGTACCTCGTACAAAAACTGAACAGACGTACACGGGCCTTTCAAGACCTCTCGTAAATTTAAAATACGGTCATGCCGTCCTGAATACCATATAGGGTTAATAAGCCGAGCAATTAAAATGAACGCCAGCTAATTTCAGGCAAAGCAAGATAAGCTTATAACAAAAAAACAGGATTAACAAAAGCTGTTTTTAAAAGCAAACAGGAGATTATTAGCGAACTGGCGAAAACGGAATTAACAGTATCTATACTGAGAACATTCTTTAACCTCTATTTTTTCAGTATAGAGGCTATCGGAACGGCTTTTGAAGTTAAACCAGCTGAATAAAAGCAAATTTAAATTAAGCGCCCAGTAAATGAAACAATTAACGGAATCAGAAGAGTCAATATTGGAAATCTCAGTTCGCTGTAGCACATAACTCGATTTTTTTTATTTTGGGCTTAGCTAACCGCTGAATGAATTATCGATAAAAATATCAAGGTACCGAGAAAAGAAACGGAAAAGTCTGGCGAAAACAACTTTGTTCTTTACAAGACTTTTGTCTAACTTGGATTTAATTAATACAAGTTTTCGGATTATTTTTATCGCACCAGACCATAATGCGTTATCGGTTAGAAATTTGTAAGAACAACTTCCGAGGAAATTAAAAATTACTGAAAACATTTAACGAAAGGACTCGTTTCCAGTCCGCTCTTAATTAAATGCACATTGTAGTGAAAAGTCTATTTAGTTGTTTAGGTAGCAATTAAAATAAAAACAAGATGTACAAAAATCTTTCCTCCGTTACATTTAGTTTCGTTCTAATTAAAAGGTTTGCTGTAATTGCACGGAAATTTACTATCTCAAAACATTATTTTCTAGTCTTTTGAAAGATACAAACCAAAATAAAATAAAAATTTACTTAAACCGCGTGTACTTTATTCATAATAAACTACTCAAAAATGAATAGGGATATTGTAATATAAAGCATGTATGTTTGTATTTTGTGGCTAATTAGAGCAAGTTGCAATGTTTGATGTTCTTCTTCTTAAGGGTGCCGTCTCCTTACTGGAGGTTGGCAAGCATCACAGCTATTCGTACTTTATTCACGGCTGCTCTAAATAGCTCGATGGTGCTGCAGCCATACCATTCTCTGAAGTTGCGTAGCCAGAATGTTCTTCTTCGTCCAACGTTCCTTTTTCCCCGTACTTTTCCTTGGACTATGAGTTGTAGCAATGTATATTTTGGTCCTCTCGTAATGTGTCCGAAATACTATAGTTTTCTTCTTTTCACTGTTTTCACTACTTCTAATTCCTTATTCATTCTTCTAAGTACCTCTCCATTTGTCACTCTTTCTGTCCACGCTATTCCTAGTAATCTTCTGTAAATCCACATCTCTACCGCTTCCAATCTTTTAATTTCTTCTTTCTTCAATGTCCACGCTTCAATCCCTTACATTAATATCGATAAAATGTAGCATCTAACCATTCTCATTCTCAATTCTAGGTTTAGACTTCCGTTAGTTAACGTTAGAAAAGCTCCTCTAGCGGTTTCAGTTCTTGTTCGTGTCTCCATTTTCTGTTGTCCGGTGGATTCAACTCCCAAGTCCCTAAGTACTTATAATAGTATGTCCTTTCTATCGTTTTATTGTTTACTATTAGATTAGCATGTAGTTATGTTTTTTTGTGAAAATCATAAACTTCGTTTTCTGCATCTTCAAGCCATATTGAGAACTACTATTACTTAATCGTTCTGTTATTTCTTGTAGATCTTGTATGATTTGGGCTAGTAACAAGGTGTCGTCAGCGTATCGTATGTTGTTTATTCTATTCCCGTTGATGCCTACTCCACTGTCAAATTAATTAAGTATTTCATTGAATATATTCTTGGAGTATACAGGGAATTTTTCTTTTTAGTGTACATTGCCTATGTATACTTTTAAAAAGAACGCGTCAATTACGCCTATTGCGTAGGCAACCAACTATACCCACAACTAGAAAACAGAAGCTAACGTCACAGCAGTTTTGAATTATTTGAGTATGAAGAGTGTGTTGATGCAGTGTTTATATTAAACAAGTAAATCAAAATTAGTTGAACAACAACGACGATTATTATTGTAAAACATTAAATATCAATAACAGAAAATGGAAATGAAAGTAAAAATAACAGTTACAACAAGTATTCGAAATGGCCACCTCCTACTTCTAAACAATAACCTAAAGGGTGTTGAAAAGCACGCACAGCATTCGCAAGAAAGTCGGGATTCAAGCTATTGCATTCGGTACGTATGCGATCTTTTAATTCATCAATACTTTGTATTGGAATATTTGTATAAATTTTTGATTTCAGATATCCCCAAGCAAAGAAGTCGTTGGGCGACAAGTCTGCAGAACGGGGGGGCCACGGTATAGAACCGAATCTTCCTATCCAACGTCCTGGAAACCTGTCGTTTAGATAGTTTCTTATAACATTCGTGGAATGCGGAGGGGCTCCATCCATCTGAAACCACGGGTCATCCATATTTAAGTTATCTATTGCCGGAATGATGTCGTTCCTTAATAGCTCTAAAAATTTGGTTGTATTGAGATTACCATCAATAAAATATGGACCGACAAACTTATTTTCAACTATTCCTAGCCATACGTTAACTTTCCCAGTGTATTGACTGTGAGTTAAGTTTTGTAAATGGCAGTTAGTGCGGGACCAATATCTAAGGACTAAGTTTATCCGGATACTCGATAGTGGATACATGGGGAATTATAATAGATACCGAAAATTTTGTGAATTGACTTCTCCATTTATTGTGAAAGTTGCTTCATCACTAAAAACTATATTATTTAAAATTTATTCATGTTAATTTAGCAAATTAAACAAAGTTTCACAAAAGACTGTTCTTTTTGCTTTGTCTTTATCGAACAGTTGTTGGTGATTAGAAAATTTGTACGATTTATATTTAACTTCTTTTAGTGTTATAAATACCGAGGTTTTATAAACATTATAATGTGAACCTATTTCTCGTAGTGATATGGGATTTTCTTTAACGTAGCATAAAATATTTAATTTCATTTCTTCGGTTACAACGTGATTACTTTTAGTTCTTATTTTATGGGAATTTATTACGCATTCTTCTGATTTAAATTTTCTTACAATTGCTTGTATGGTTCGAATACAATGAATAGGTCTTTCTGGATATTTTAGTGAAAATAAGTCTCACAGTTCTTAAGCTGTTTCCATTCTGATACCACATTAGACTTTTCACTTTTTCGTCTTTATTGTACATGGTTGTATAAAAAACGCAAGAAGACACTAAATAAAGACTAATTTTATTTCTTAACCTTAAATTAATTTAATTGTTTTGGTCACAGCATGGTTTAGTTGTCTGTATAGTTGGTTGCCTACACAATAGGCGTAATTGATGCGTTCTTTTTAAAAGTAATCATAGGCAATGTATACTAAAAAGAAAAATTCCCTGTATATTAAATAACAACAGTGATAATATACACCCTTGTCTGACCCCACGCTTAATCATTATTTCGTCAGTAGCTTCTCCTTCAATTCTTACCTTTTGCTTTGTGCTCCTAGTATCAATTGGTTATGATACGAATATCACACATGTCAACGCTTATTTCTATGAGTATATTTACAAGCTTATCATGTCTTGGTCTTGGTCTTGGTCGAACGCCTTGTGAAAGTATCTTTGTACGAGGACATTAATACTCAAGAGAACTTCCCTCCTGCCAAACCCGTTACTAAATCCAAACTGTGTATCTGCTACATTTTCGTCAAGTCTCCGGTATATTCTTTTGTGTTTTATTTTTAGAAAGATTTTTAGTGTGTGACTCATTAAGCTTATCGTCCTATGATCGGTACCTTCTTTAGCATTCACTTTTTTGGGAAGCGTTACGAATGTGGACAGTAACCATTCTTTCAGGATTATTCCAGTTTTATAGATAGTGTTAAACAGATTTAGTAGCACATCTATTTGATCTTCTTCTATTAACTTTATTAAATCTGACGGTATCTCATTTGGGTCGACGGCTTTACTAGCTTTAGTGTTTTTAATTACATGTTGTCGTTCTTCTGCTATAATTTCTGGGCCAAGAAATTCGTTTTCGTTGTAGCTGGGTTTCTGTATTCTTTCATCCTCGAATAGTTCTTTTATATATTGTTTCCATCTTTTCAATTTTTCCTCAAGTTCTATAACAACTTTTTCGTTTTTATGTTTAAGTACACAGTTCTTCCATCCATGTTTCTTTTGCTACCTTTATTTTAGTTTTAATTAGCCTCTTCACGGTTCTATATTTTTCTTCGTTTACATTTTTATATTTCCTTCTTTCTTCCATTAACCCTAAAATCTCTTGCGTCATCCACAGTTGTTTACTTCGGAATTTCTCTGGAGAAAACTTACCTTCGCTCACGTTTAAAATTATTTCTTTTATACTATTCCATTTATTGTCAACGTTGTTGTCTGTTTTAATATCTAATTTTGCGTTTCTTAGTTTTACGTTAATTTCACTTGTGATCTTTTCCTTTATTTTCTCACTTTTTAGTTTTTCCATGCCCATGTTTTTGGATACCATTTTACTTTTGAACCTTTTTAACCTTACTTTCATCGTTGTTACTACCGGGTTATGGTCAGCTGTTACGTCAGCCCCGTATATGTTTTAACTGATATGATACTATTTCTGAATCTTTTACTCATTAAAATATAATCTTATTGATTTCTAACTATGTGACCCTCTGCATCTCAAGGGCACTTCCATGTATATAGTCTTCATGGAGGCAGTTTGAAAAAGGTGTTAGTTATTATGAATCCATAAGTTTGACAAACTTCTGCAAGGCTTTCTCCTCCCTCATTTCTGTCTACCAGTCCATAATAATCGGTGCTACCTTTCCTGATTTTAGCGTTAAAGTCTCTCATTACAAAGGTTATGTCTTGTTTTATGTTAAAAAACAAAAAACAATCGATCCAGCTGCAATTGTTTAACCGTATTCGTGTCAAGTCGAGTTTGTGTGTTTGATTGAATAACCTTTCCTGTCTTTTTAAGATCTTTCTGTTCATTGTTTTTTTATTCGTGTGTTACATTTGTGTTCTTAATAATAAACAACAATGCAGAGAAATCGTTTAACAATAGAACAACGAAATTTAGCCGTTGCTATGCACCAAAGAGGAGATTGCCAAGACGACATTGCTGATATGTTAGGAACCACGTAGAGCGTAATTTCACGTGCCCTTTCCTTTAGAGGAACAGATACGATTGCAAGAAGGCCTAGAAGTGGATCTTTTCGCATCACAACACCTCGTGAGGATCGTAATTAATGCAAGAATGCACTTCTTTTCAACTGCTCGACATCTATAGCAAGTGCTTCAGTCTTTGCCTTTGGTGGTGGTGGTCTTATGGTATGAGCAAGAATTTCTTTAGGGTGAAGTACTGACCTCCATATCTTTAACGGTACACCCACGGCTCAACGTTATGCCCAAGAGATCATTATGGAGCATGTTCTAAACCGTCGCAACGCTGTTGGGCTTGAATATTTTGTTTTTGTTTGCGATAACGCAACGTTATTTTAGAGATGCTTGGAGATGCGGAAATAAACCATCTTGCTCTTCCTTAGCTATGTCCAGATCGCGGCCCTATCGAGCATGCATGGGACTTTCTACAGAGACAGCTGGATCATCATAATCCAAGACCTACTACTGAGGGATGTATTTCCGGTACTGTGGCATTAAATTCCACAAGAACATATTGATAATTGCATTGAGAGTATGTCAGCAAGGTCCAGAGAAGTTATTACTGCCAGAGGAGGTGACACGCGGTATTAGAATTGAATCAATTTAAGTTAAGTGAAAGGAGGCAATAACGATTTTCATTATAATATTGTTACATTTCTCTTTTAAACGTACCTTTGTTGTAATTTTCATGTTCATTGCTAAAGAGACGTTATATTTTGTTATTTTGGTAGTTTTTTATTACAAATGCACTTGGTGTTCTCTTTAAGTGTCTTACACTGCAATATCCCTATTCATTTTTCACTAGTTTATTTCGCATAGACGAAAATGTAACTACAAAAAATATATAATTGGTTTAACTTCACTGTGGCACAACAGATAATTTATATTAGTGATATTTTTAGGTTATCAGATAGTCGAACAAATTTTATTAAATTGAATATAACTCAATTTCCCCATTTAATATAATTAACGTTGCAGTTTATTGTTGTATGTAAAATGTGTAACCATAGCCAATAATGCACTCATTTTTACAAACTAGGTCTAAACCGATGCAATCATAAATGACAAGTAATTCATACCAGTGATCCGAAACGCATTCCGCAAAGCACGTATTTGGAATGAAATAACCGCAGTTCTAGCACCGATTTCAGAATTGTTACAGTGTAATTTGGGATTATATGCTATTACAATGCGGTAACAAGCCAGATTTGCTAATTTTAAAGGTATGCACCAGGAATTTAGTAATTATAGTGTCGTATGGAAACAGTGTGATTTCATAATGCGATATCGCAAGTTTTAAATTCTCTCTGATTATTAATATGAATAGTTGTAAAAATGGCCAATATCGAAAAGTCCAAGGAAAGCATGTGTGACATAAGTTTTTTACAAACAACTTCCAACTACTAAATCCAAAATAACCAAAACAAATCGTTCATATAGCAAAAAATAGTAACTGATACTACAATACACTAAATTTTTTTTATTAAGGCAAAAGGTGAATATTGTACGAGGGCAGTTCCAAAACATTGCCGGCATAACTAGGTTACAGAGGCAATGGAATAATGCATTTTTCTAAATAATATCCAGTAACCCTTAAACACTTCTTAAGGCCAGATTTCAAACAATTGAATCTTTACCCATATTTTTATTTAAATTTAGATTTTTGGATAAAAGAAGAATTTCGTTTGTTTTCATTTTAAAAATAAATATTATTTTAAACCGAAAAAATTATTAAATTTTGCATTTATAAAATTACGCCATTTTACGTCATAGACCTTTCTTTCTATGACGATTTTTCTATTGGCAGTACCAACGGTTATATCAATGTTTGTAATATCACGAACGTAACATATAATTGTAACATACTCGCGGGGTTTATAGTATGTTCTCTGAGTTTAATGATGTATTTGATTGCAATATTACCGTCAGAACTTCCTCTCTCAAAATTAAGATCTATAATACCGAATATGTACTTTTAACAACTTGTGTCACTTTATTGAACGCATCCTGTATGCGCGACGTTTATTTATCTTCCTGCAAACGCAGCATTAATCCGAGTCTTCACACTGTTAAGTGCGGGGAAAATACGGAAGTCAGGCTCTAGTTCTCGATCTGAGTGTTACGCGGATTTAAAATTACCCTTGGGCGTCCGAATCAGTGTAATTTACCAATAGGTAATTACTTTCGCTTTCTGCGGTACTATTCACAGTACGTCCGAAAAAAGGGAATATTCGGTTTTCAAAACTTTCGACAATATCGCTTAAAGTACCGATTTAGGAAATTTCGTCGCATGACGCAATACTGAAAAATCTGGCTAAAGCAAGCGGTTTCGAGAGAAGCAAGCGGTTTCGATAGAAGCAACTGTAAAAACTGAATCACTACACCCAAGGACTGACTCAAGCTTTACACCCTCCTGAAGGGTCAATTTTTATCGAAAAAGGTAAATTTTCAGAACCTATGTTAGCCACGCTTCAATTGTTCCATTTAGTTTACCGAGGAGGAGACCCCCCTGAGAAGTCGCCGTTCATTATCAAATCCTGTGAAATCAATTTATATTTTGTATGTTTTGTTCCAAGAGCTTTAGCGATATAGGAAAACACTGCGTGGACAAGACCTTTCTGCAGTATTTTTTTCAGGTATTATTAACTTAGATTTAACTGTTTTGGGCTCAACTGTGTGCGACCTTCTTTAATCCTAAAATTCGTTTCAAATTGTGTGGTTTTTAAATAATGTGTATCTTTGTTCGCTACCAAATTATAATCATTTAACCATTTTGTATTTTGTCCGCTTCTTTAATTTAATTAAATGCCGTATTGAACCCAATTCTTATTTTATTTTATTATCTTTGTCAAAAGTAGCGTAAAGATTCCTGTAAGGGCTGAGAACTGAGAGTGATTGTTGTGCCCCTTTGTTTACGGGGCTAGTAAATTCGCATTTTTTTTATTAGGAACAATTGCGTGAAAAGGTAGGTTCCATCACGCACAACCTTCGGATTGGCCGTTCAAAGTAACGTGGAGCTTCAGCAGTGCCGGATCTAGTAATATTCCCGTTGGCACCCTCATATATTACGACTTTATCCCGAATTTGATCAAATTTAAGCGCGGTGCATTTTACAAAATAAACCCTCTCACCTCCTCTGGGGTACGCTAGGGTATGCCGTCATTTATGTGTTACAATTCCATTTAAGTTCGTGGCAAACGTACCTAATACAAAATGGTAAATATATATATATATATTGAGATGGTATCGCGTAGCTTAATTAATTATTTATTTATATAAATAAAGGATACATGCATATTAAATCACACCTAAGGGTTGTTTCTTTTGTGGAAAGTTTTTTTCTTTCGATTCATTTAGATACAGACTTGTTTCTTGTTAGA
>JABXWE010006470.1:0-45563 GCA_014611495.1 Limonius californicus | reverse complement strand
GCTACAAGACGGAGCTTTTTTCCACTAATGGCGATGGAATATGAATTCATCAAAGAACGTTTCATAGACGTGTTGAAAATGTTAGCTTTTGAGAACACCATTTATTACCAAATCTAAATTTATTTGCATGATTTTTGCAAATGTGACATCAGAAATCGAACAAAACTAGCAACAAAAGTCGCAGAGCTTTTCTCCACTAATGACGATAGATTATGAATTCATCAAAACAAATTTCTTAGTCGAGACTTAAATTGTTGTCATTTTTTTAAATTTTACTACACCAATATACCCATAACCAGCAGGAATTCACAGAGCTTTTTCCACTAATGGAGATGAAATATTAATTCGTCAAAGGAAACTTCTTAGAGTAGATCTATGTTGTAGAAAATTTCAACGGTTCTGAGGAATCCATTTATTGCCAATTACATAATAATTATCAACGTTTTAGGAAATTTTAATTCAGCTATAGCTATATAAGTACAACTAGCTACAAAGAATTTATTTCCACTAATAACGACGGACTATAAATTCATTGAAGGAAATTTTCTATGTTGTTGAAAATTTAAAGCTTTTGTGGAGTCCTAAATTATTAGCATGAATTTTGGAAATTATAATTCATCAATATATATAAATATACTTGGCTACAAATAATGCAGAGCTTATTTCCACGAATCACGATAGACTATGAATTCCCCAAGTAAATTCTTTAGTGTAGTTAAATGTTATTGAAAATTTTAAAGCTTTTGTCAAGTCGATTTGTTACCAAATCTCAAATTATTGGTATGCTTTTTTCCACTAATAACGTTGGACTATCAGCAAAGAACATTTTCTAGCTTGTTGAAAATTTCAAAGCTTTTGCGGAGTTCTATTTTACCAAATCTAATATTAGCACGGGTTTTTGAGATTTTAATTAAGCAAGCTAAGTGCAAATACCTACAAAGAATTCACAAAGCTTTTTTTCCAGTAAAATCCTACGAATTTATCTACGGAAATTTTTGAACACTATTTCCACTGTGCAGAAAATTTAGATGTAGATTGCAACTATTTACATTCTTGATCGTAGTAAGTTAATTGATGAATGGTTACACACTGTTTAAGTATTAGATTAAAGTAATGTGTATCAATTAAAGTAATACTTAATAGACTTGACTGGAATTAAAACGTCTATAAATACAAGCAAGCAAACCAGCGCAGTTGTAAATACGCATCCTTCCATTTACTGTCCACATGTTCACTAATTGCTTTTGAAAATTAAATTTAATAACATCATGGACAAATAAATGTCGTAAGACCTACATTACTATTATTATGCATACGTGTACGCCCGCAAGTAGTACTCTTTATCATTATCAGGGAGGTCGTGGCAGTTTTAGTCTAGTAGAATATTCGTGGGCGGAGAGCCTACGTACTTAAAGAATTTCTTAATTGAAGGCCTTGTCGCAAATGGATACGACTCGGTCCCTGTTCTTTACTATTTTGACGGGAACTCGAACAGATGTACATACTTGTTATCGTTACTGATATTGTTAATACAATATTTGCTTAAATTCTGAACTCTATTTGAAAAAGTATGTTGTTCTAATTTTTTCATTGAAATTTAGAACATAATTTTGTAGTTAACCTACATATCCTTAAAAAATTGTCGAATAGAGAACACGTGCAATTAAGAAGTAGGCACCGCGCTCATTAATAAAATATAGTCTTACTGGCAGTATAACTAAAAAATCGTCTACGAAGCAAGCTAGTAAACTTTAGTATTAATGTGGATGACAAGTTAATAATTAGAAACTGCACCGAAATGTGATTCCAACATCAAAATTAAATATAATTATTCCTTAAGCGGGTACTGTGCTTAAACTAAAGTCTTACTTAAATAATAGAACACATGATGGTCAATATTGGTTACAGACCTATAGTGATTTTAATTATTTTTAAATAACTTTTTAATGCTAGTATGTCAAGAAGAAGACTACGTATCATATTTTAGGGCTGGCGGTAAAATAGAAGTCGTTAAGTTTAACTGGGAAGACTGCATATCAAAGGTTTGGGCTGGCGGTAAAGTAGAAGTCGTTAATAGTTGTAACTGGGAAAACTACATATCATATTTTAGGGCGGGCGGTAAAATAGAAGTCGTTAACAGTTCTAAATGGGAACACTACAGATCATATTTTTGGGCCGGCGGTAAAGTAGCAGTCGTTAATAGTTGTAACTGGAAAGACTAAAAGTTATATTTTTGGGCTGGTGGTAAAGCAGCAGTCGTTAATAGTTGTAACTGGAAAGACTAAAAGATATAATTTTGGGCTGGTGGTAAACTAGAAGTATTTAACAGTTGTAACTGGGAAGGCGATAGATCATATTTTTGGGTTAGCGGTAAAGTAGAAATCGTTAATAGTTGTAACTGTGAAGACTAAATATCATATTTTTGGGCTGGTGGTAAAGTAGAAGTCTTTAACAGTTGTAACTGGGAAGGCGATAGATCATATTTTTGGGTTGGCGGTAAAGTAGAAGTCGTTAATAGTTGTAACTGGAAAGACTAAAAGTTATATTTTTGGCCTGGTGGTAAAGTAGAAGTCTTTAACAGTTGTAACTGGGAAGGCGATAGATCATATTTTTGGGTTAGCGGTAAAGTAGAAGTCGTTAATAGTTGTAACTGGGAAGACTACAGATCATATTTTTGGGCTGGTGGTAAAGCAGCAGTCGTTAATAGTTGTAACTGGAAAGACTAAAAGTTATATTATTGGGCTGGTGGTAAACTAGAAGTCTTCAACAGTTGTAACTGGGAGGACTAAATATCATATTTTTGGGCTGGTGGTAAAGTAGAAGACTTTAACGGTTGTAACTGGGAAGGCGATAGATCATATTTTTGGGTTGGCGGTAAAGTAGAAGTCGTTAATAGTTGTAACTGGAAAGACAAAGGTATATTTTTGGACTGGTGGTAAAGTAGAAGTCTTTAACAGTTGTAACTGGGAAGACTAAAAGTTATATTATTGGGCTGGCGGTATAGTAGAAGTCGTTAATAGATTTAAATGGGAAGACTACAGATCATATTGTTGGGATGGCAGTAAAGTAGAAGTGCCGAATGGTTGTAACGGGCAAGACTACAGATCATATATTTGAGATATATGTAAAATAGAAGTCGTTAATAATTGTAAATGGGAAGACTACAGATCATACTTTTGGGCTAATGGTAAAGTAGTGGTCACACCCGTAACTTGTACGTTTGTATTCTTTGCCGATGAAGACATCGTTTCCTTTCCCAGAGTATTTCCTGTCCTTTATTTAGTGTTAGATAGGGAACCATTATTATTAGTGGAAGATACACTTTCATTGCCTCCATATATGTATCAATACTAGTCTATGAAACTAGTAAACTTTAATATTAATTTAGATGGTAAATTATTAATTAAAAACGATTCTGAAATGTAATTACTTTATCATAATTAATTCTTATATATAAAACCGGAGCACTTATAATAATATATTCAATTATTAAATTAAATAAATATTACAAAGGTCAGCTAGTAATTTGAAATGTAATACGTCTCATATATTATTGCTATTCGATTTGTTTAAGATGTTTATATGATATAAGCTGTTATAAATTTCCAAATTAATGTGTTTCTGGCACTCTAAAGAAGTTAAAAGTTAAGAAAAAATGAAATAACTGTAGTTGTCAATGAGAAGATTAAAAACAACATTTTTGGGCTGGCAATAGCGTAGTGGCCGCTGTCTTTGGATTCAGCATCTTGTCTTGTAGATAGAGTTTGACCGGGTGCCGTTTGACTCTATCAGTCAGTATAACAGTCGTTCATGTCTCAAAAAAATATTTTTTGAGTTATTAGTGCCAGATACGCTTCCTTGTTCAGAGATTTATCTCAACTTATTATACCCAACTATTGATTTTCTATTAGAATGTCATATAGCAATATACATACAGATTAAATCTAGTAAAGTGATTCAATAATCATCTACAAAGGATTCTTAAATGGTATACGTATATAAAAGACAAATGGTTATAAATAATAAGAAAACTAAAATTTTATCTTAGGACGGAACAAAAAACTATACGAACTAACTGCAGACGGTACTCCCTAAGCAATTTAATATGCCAAAGCTGAAGATTTATCAATACAATTAAGAATGCTCACATCTGCAGAGATAATACAAGAGTGACACACACAAAAGGCTTCTCCATGCGTCCTATTCCGAAAGATTATTCAAGAGCATCTTCCCTTTTGTATATTCTTATAGTAAGCGGCACCCACGTGGATGAAAATAAATGTTTGCTCTAATTTTTGTTGCACGTCGCACATACTGAACATCGGCAAGCGTGTAGAAAAATAACTAAAATAATGAAATAT
This sequence comes from Limonius californicus, assembly GCA_014611495.1. NCBI lineage: Eukaryota > Metazoa > Arthropoda > Insecta > Coleoptera > Elateridae > Limonius > Limonius californicus. Next base: position 41,202 of record JABXWE010006470.1, on the reverse strand, counting down.
GATGTGCGTAGCTTACTCTAAAGCTACAACATTAAATCGCACATGACTGCACATTGCTTTCGGAGCTTGATTTTCTTTCAGTACACATGGTTTTGCATTTAAAAGGAACCCATATGTTTGCCTTTTAGTTCTGTTTTTATAACGTACACAGTGTTTATTCAAATTCAAATTCCAGCCAACTGTACTTCACAATCACACAAAGTCATGGTCAACTGCACGAAATTGAATTTTAAGTGGGTCTATTGAACTTTGATGCAATTCGTATTTTGACTACTAATGGTAATGTAATTTCCATCATCGCAAAAAATGTAATATTTACGCCAAGTTAACCAGAGCGGGCGCAGACAACTACGTACAAACTCTCAATAAAGAGACGTTTACTTGGTATATTTAAACACACACCTTATCAAATTTGACTTTAAATTAATATTGATAAAACCTGTAATCTGTGCAAATTTTCCCACTTTGACGCAGTGCGCCGGTCCTTAAGAGAATCTTTGACCGATAACGTTATTCGAATGCGCTTCGTGGAAAAATAGTACCTAGTGAGATAAACAAATATTATTGATCTACTACCTAAAATGTTACATCTCAGATACGCTTTAAAGCAACATTGTAACAATATGAAAGCGACCAGGTTTTTAGGGACTATAACAATGTGTTAGAGAGAGGCTATACAATTTCTAGTAAAAGTTCTATGTTTGTTTGTGTTTTCAATGGGCGATATCTAGGACGCGGTTTTTTAAGTTAAAGATTGAAATTTGATAACATCATGATTACCTGAAGTTGTTTGTACATAATATACATCTACAAATCTTTTGTAACTAATAATTAGTTATTTTACAGATAATGGACAATATTATTTTTATTTTTCTTATTCAAAATTTTGATACGTACACGTCAATACTAGTAAGGAAAAATCCCAAACAGTTCTGCTTACTCCAGAAATACAGATTTTTGTTGAGTAACTTCAACTACCAGTGAAAAGGCGGTTTTTTGTATACAGGATTTTCCAGAGCAGTTGAACCATATGCAAATGCATGGGAAACAATATTCTTCCAAATATGATGTTTCTACGATATTGTCCTCGACGGGCTATATGGCATGAAGAGGCTAAAGTAAGGGGATTTCACTTCTTAGAAGAAACCATACAGAGTAAGCAAACTTGCAGCGTCTACTACCTGCTTTGAAAACATTTACTAAGATAACTGGGGTGACTAGGTATTAAAAATTTTATTTGTATTTTGACATCATTCAATCAACCAAATTCAATCTTGCTGTTATTACTTTCACATTATTTCGTATTATAATTTAGTGCAACATATTCTCAGCCCAGAAAAAAAATGTTTTTATGGGGAATAGGAATGCAGGGATTTAGGCGGATTTTCTCGGAAGGGCGCATGTCTTATGCCATCTCGTCAGCCGATTACACAAACAAAAATGTAAACTGTATTAACTACTATTAGAATATTAAATGAAAAAAAAGTATATACATACATTCAAAACCACTATAATATCAAATTATTCAATGTTTCTTTGCCGTTCTTTAATCAGATGTTCGGGATTCTAATCCTAGGTGAGGCAATTTTATAATTTTATTATTAATTATTTAACAACACAATAGCAATTTTCTGAAGTTCACTAAGATTTGGATAGAATTTTACTATAAGTTGTGTTACTACTTAGTACAAAACAAAGGCATTATTCAAACATTTAAATTCTTAATTAATGCCAATACTTTCTTTGAGGTTTTCGCGGTTTCTCGAACTGTCAATATTACAATTTACTTTCGGCTTAGACCGCGTCGTCATTTGGGAACTACACCCAGCATTATCAGGTAAGGACCGACCTATAGCTTGTCTGCCTTTACAAGCATTTGCTCTAGAAGTTTGAGCAATATTTGTTCGTAGGCCCTGCCGAAAGTAAATTGTTATATTGATAATGCCATTACTATTATTAACTTATTATAACTAGGCCATAATTATTCCTCTTGAGTTTTTTTATATACTCATAGCTGAAATTGTATTGGTTACTTATGAAACAACTTTTAATGGCGTATTAATTTTACAATAAATTATTTGTGACGGTAGATCTGGTGTAAAAATCAAACAACCATATTTTTTGCTCTGTGAGAATGAAATGTTGAATATACAATGAACTGTACAAATTATTATTATCTAACAGTAAAATAAGATAATTACTCTGTCCACTACTTTAGAAAAATACTAGCCAGTTATTACTGACATTTAATCGTTGCGTTTAGAATGTATGGAATTTTTTAGATTTTAACGTAATTGTAAAGGCAATGATTATTTTCTTTTAAATAAAACGGCACGCATAATAAATAACAATAATATAAATCTACACCCTGAGTCAACATACAGAAGAATATTTTCCCCGTGCATTTTAACTAGGGTTCACATCTACGGGAAATCGAAAATTTACAAAAATTCTGCACCAGCTAGTTTGAAAAACAGACGCTTACTGGTTAGAAGAACGGCCCAAGGCCATCGTTTATCCTCAAAATAACTGCAAAACATGAGTATTATTATTTTCGTTCATACGTATATACGTTCATAAAAATTACATAGTTTTGTACATAAGTTAAATTAAACGAGAAATAAATCTTTCAATACTCATTAACGTAAATTGTTAGAAATTTCTGCCTACATAACAGGCGTCGTTTAAAATCAACCTTTGGTGATCAGGAAACATACATTACAGTTAGCCTACACGTGTTCTCTAATTTGATTAAGATTCAGGAAAAAACAAATTTATTACCTACTACAATGATGATTTTCGCACACACAATCAACTACAAATCCACGGAATTTGGAATGAGGATGTGCTTACATAATTTTATTTTAAACACCATTAATATAAAGTTGTTTACAATTGTGCAGAAGCGTTAACAATTAGGTAGACAATCCGGAATGTTAGATAATAGGCTTTGTAGTTTTTTTCGCAACATACGAGTAAATAATTTAAAATGGTTAGGGAATGGATAAGGACGACTACTTGCGGCATTACAATTAAGAAAAAAAGCTGAACTAGGGAAATCATTATGTCATAAATTCGCGAAATAACTACTATCTTCCAGTTGAATCTAACATTTTAAAATATGCAAACGAACTACTACAAGAACAATATCCTACTATGAGAGAACAATTTGTCAATGTACGTTTCTGTAAATATTACCAAGAAAAACCATATTAACTATACGAGCAGGGTAGGCTACAAAACGGCACTTGCTTCGATTCGAAAACCAGTACATGCTTTGCCCTTATATCAAGAGATCCCCAGCGGGCTGTGGAATGAAAAGTCACGTCTTTTCTAGACTAAAGGAATGTTTATGATGTCAATTTCAGGTTAGGTTGTGTTAGCTGGAATTAAATAATAATAAACGTCATTTTTAGGAGCAGAAATCTTTTATTGAGCAACAGTAATAGAATGAATAAACCTGAACTAATGTAATGATCACAACAAATGTTGAAAATGTCCGCCTTCTTCCTCCAAACATTTCTGAATTCGTCTTCTCATACCTTCAAAAACATTTTGTAATAATTGAGGTGAGTTGTTAATTTCTTGACAATTTTCTTCAATTCTAAGTTTCAGTTCGTTTAAATCATTAACTGGAGTTTTAAAAATGGTGTTTTTCAAATAGGGCCATAGAAAAAAGTCTAAAACAGTAATATCACAAGAGCGAGGGGGCCAGGGTGTTGCAGTATTCGTACTAATGATTCGGTCATCAAAATATTCGCATAAAAAACTAATTGTATCTGCAGCTGCATGAGCTGTTGCGCCATCCTGTTGCAGAAAACCATCCCGTAGCTCATCATCGTGAAGTTCATTTAAGAAAGGTTGTAATAATTCGTTCCTGTACCTTGCTGCAGTTAGCGTGCCTTCGAAAAATATTGGCCCAACTAACCTACGACGACTCATTCCAACCCAGACTCCTATTTTCTGTGGATGAAGGGGAGCTTTAATTTTAACGTGTGGATTCTCGCTGCTCCAAATCCGCATATTCTGTGAACTAACATACCCATTAAGGTAAAACCAGGTTTCGTCGGTAAAAAAGTTAAATTTAACTGCTCATCATTGAGATTATCCAAAAACCAACAACAAAACTGAAATCTTTTTGAAGAATCCCGTTCTAAAAGCTCCTGAACGGAAATAAATCAGTAAGGATGCAGATGCAAAGCTTGTCTCAATATTCTGTGGCATGTACCGTAACTTAAATCATCAACTTGCTGGCATAAATGTCTAATTGGTGTTTCTGGAGTTTCGTCAATTCGTTCTTACAGTTTCAATTAAAACAGGTACTACCTTCTTTGGCCTACCAGACCCTTCTTTCCTTCCAACACTTCCAGTTTCTCGAAAATTGCTGACTAATTCTTAACCAAAGCATAAAATTTTCGGTATGTAATAATTTCATTGGGATACCTCTCTCGGAATTCCACAAAACAAGGAGGAATCGAATAGGTCCATTCTCCGTCAACTTGAAAGCCATTCCGAAAGTAAGATTCAATAATGAATGCTCTTTGAAATGTATTAAAAATTATTTTAACAATCTGTCAGATTCATATATAAAAAAAGATAACTAATTTATCGGACATCATAAACATTCCTTTAGTCTAGTAAAGACGTGACTTTTCATTCCACATCCCGCTGAGGATCATCTTTTTTGGATCTCTTGATATTTAACGCCTTAATAAATGGTATTTTTAACTTTTCGTTTTATCAGTCCTATTAATGCATCGTCTATGGGCCTAGTAGTGGTTCATAAGGTGTGTACGTAGAATATAATAATAAGCATGGAAGCTGATCCTTCCTTAATTCTGCAGGATGTGTAAACTTCATTGAATTTTTTACTAGTTTGTATAGAATATCGTATGTATTTAACAATGGCTAGCGTTTGTAATTAATGATAAATTACAATCCCCAATTTTCGTCACCAAATTGGGATTTACCCAGAAATGGAAGGCGTATCTAATTTGTAATGCCATAATCGTCAACAACAATTAAATATAACGCAGCACGATTCGAAGCCGCCACACAAGAAGTTAACATAAAAATATGCATTATGTAACCTTGAAGTGTACGATAATGTTCAAACAAATAATATTTAAAAAATATGTAAGTAAACATGAGAATTTTCAAGAAACCATTGTGTTAAGTTAATTATATTAACAAATCTAGAAGGCTGAGAGAGTCTCGAGAACTTCCGGCCATTGAGGGAGGTTCCTTCCGCCGGCTCTGATATCCGGTCGCAACATCCTTAGACGACATCCGCCCGCCTTTTATAGCCGAACACATTTGCCTCACACGTTTCACTTCGGAATATTAATATTTATAGTTTTAAATACGTATTGGGTGATAGGAAAACAAATTAGTATAAAGCTGCATTCGCGTGTACAACGATATTTCGTTTCATACATGGCTGGGCGTAAATTAAGGCTGTCTATATCAGGCGGTGCATGGGCGTATCAAATATGTAGAAAAGCGATTATGAATGAAACGCATTCTTTATATAATAAACCATTCTATACTTTCTAATTTCTTAGGAGTGTTTACTATTCGCCAAGCGATGAAAACCCACTCAAAACTGAGCAGGAAACTGGTTATTGATTTCACATCGGATTGATAAATGAATGATAGAGGAATTAAAATGTTTAAAATGCGAGGGAAAACATATTTTTAGTTTGTTTTGGACGTGTGAGTGTGACGTTAGCGAGACGTACTTCAAATATATCCGGTGGACGGATATTTATAAATACTACAAATTTAGAACACTTGCCTTGCATTTGAAATATACTTGCGGTTTCTACACTCTCCAAAATACACTCCTTATTACCTCCGCATATGCAAAAAGTAGCGTAGTACATTTACCCCACGATTTACCTTGATCGTTATTTTTGCATCTGTCTGTATTCAAATTTTTTCGGCCGTTCTTAGCTTGAATGGCCTAAATACATAACTGTGTTATTTAGGTTACAGTTTCTCTTACTCCGTGTAACGATTTCAAACTCAGTTTTGAAAAAACCATCCTAACACTTCCATTTAATCGCTTCTTAAAAACTCCAAAAAATGATTAGGTTTTCCAACATTTTGGTTCTAAGATTGGACTACAATGTAATACACAAATACATCCACACCATTGTAATCGTTTATATGCAACTTCTATACCCAAAATTGTGTTCATGAATAAATTTAAACACGATTAACAATTTCTGGATGATTTGTTAACTATTGAGTATTCTATTTAACCACACTTCAGGGAAATTACCAATAAGTTTTAGTTCAGTAGGCATCTACTCTCACCGCAATCGCAGCAAAATGCCAAGAATAGCAATAATTGCGCAAAGGTATCTTGAATCTATTTGTCAGAAATAAATGTCAACGAAGGTATTTTCTCGGAGTGTCTGCAATATTCTGCAAATCCTAAGAGGTTGGCACTCGTTGCATTTTTCAAATTGTTACACAATTCTAGCACTGTTATATAGGAATAAACTGCATAGTAAGCAGGTAATGTTCTGCTCGACGCTTCTATTCAAAACTTTTAACTTTTATTTCTTCTGATGGGAATTTTATTGTTTTAAAAGAAAAGGAGGAGTGTTTCTACTTTAAATAGTATATTTTATGGTCTCACAAGGCCATTATAACAATAAGTACTAATATAGAATCTTTTATTGGTTAAATAATATGTCCACCTCATCTTTTAAATACAAATACCACAAATATAGGATGTACCCGCTAACAAAAGTGTACCCAAGTGCGGTTGAAGGTAAAGTGAAACGATCCAATACAAAGATAAAATAAGTACCTGCCACTAACGTTCACAAACAGTTGTTAAAGCTAACATTTTAAAAAAAATCGTGTCTAACTTAACTTTGTAAGGACGAAATGTAGCATATTTACTACACAGTTTCAAGGATAAGCTTTCGCGAAATAAATTCTATGAAAATCTTTTTTTCCATAAATCTGTATTATAGATAATTTTAATAAACTTCATTACAGATTTAACGAAAATCGTCCATCATATTTACATATACAGGGTAGCACAAATGTATTGCGCCAAGAAATCTTGAAATTTTTGAGAACTTATAGAGGATTTTTTACAAAATTTTAAAAATGCATGAGTATTATTTCCATGTCACATTATTATAATGAGAATGCGTTAATTTTTTTTAATTTACTTGGAACAATTTATGCACATCTGTCGAAAGGAAAAGACGAGCTTTTCTATCATACGTTGCAAGCCTATATCTTGCTATAAAAACAAAATGGCGGCTATGATACGAAAAGCACGTTTAGAAGTGGACTACTAGGGGCCGAGACGAAGATTATGCGCTAAAATACTTCTGAAAATAGCATAACTGGTGCTGTAACAGGAGAGCCTTAATCCAATATATCTGTGCAACCCTGTATACGCACATACCCGCGGACACCATACTATTTTGGTTGTGCTAAACTTTAAAATTTGAATTTTGTTTCTAAAATTTCCTACAAAAATAATAAAATAAAATGCACCAATGATGACATATTTAAACCTAAACATCTGTTTCATCTTCGAACAAATTAAATACCCTCGGAAATATCAAAGTAGAACATCACACGTATAAAAAATAAATAGTAGCACATTTACGTTTTTTTATTACAACGATTTCCTTCACTTTCATGTTTACCAACCGAAAGTGCTATCTGCAGAGATGACAAAAACCCGAGTGTTGCAATTACTCCAGTTTCATCACGCTTCGCATCCAGAGACTTCCTTAATGATGTTAATGCAAGGAAACATAAAAAATGTCTTACATAATCGCAAAACGTTCTGTATGAATAGAAAGTCTGTATAGCCAGTAAGTGCCTGCTTGAACGCACTGTACGTGCGGTGATACCTACGAGTTGTGGTAGCCATTATTCCCGGGAAACAGTCTATTACTAATAAGTAGGATGTCCGTCACAAGCAACAACGGCAAATACAGTTGATATGAAGGGATATGACCGCGTTTTACGTCAAATCAACATGCTAGCCACGATTTTGCTTGAAACTGATAACATTTCCTTTAAAAATTGACACCACGGATCGCCAATTGCAACCCAAACATGTTCACTGACGATGTAAACCTACGATTTATTTATAGTAATCAAAGCACTGATTGCTGCAGATTTACGACCGCAGCAACAATGTACACTGCTGGCTTTGATTATAGTGATTACTTACACTAAGATCGTTATCTTTGTAACTTTTCTTGCTACGCAAGAAACATGGCTCATAAACGGATTTCTGATTGCAGAATTTATATTCCTGTAAATTGCATGGCTGTAGAACGTATGGAATATATTTTTTTCTTTTATACAAACATAATCCGAAACTGCAAAACTTACAATACTGGATACAGTAAAATATTTGGTCTAAATCTTTTTCTAAAAATGTTTAACTACATGCTGGCGCATAAAATATCGTTTTATGATTTTAAAAGGTTTTGAAATATGAACCTTTGATTCTTATTCGAACATACAGATTTACTTCTTTACCTATTTCCTGAGAAACTTTAATTTTAAATTAGAAATGTCACTTGCATTCTAGTACAATCGTCCAGTGCTTTTAAACCACTAGGAAAATATAAAAATGCTGTCAAATGGCTAACGAACATCCAAGAAAATAAAGTAATAATCCAAAAACAATTTTATAAAATACCTTGTACGTTACTTTATAGAAAAGAACTTCCAGAAATCTATAACTTAAACGTGTTTTTTGAAGATGAATATAAACGCTGTCCAATAATTTTTGTTCACTTTGTATATTATATTTATATTATTAGTCAGTCAAATGAAACTAAAAATTTTGAAACCAAGAGTTTTAAAAGATAACTGTAAACTCTACCCATTATGAAATTAAAATACTACCAGCTGAATCCGTGGGCTCCCCTCTACTCTTTAGTAACTTCTTTTTAGAAATAATATACTGCCAAGGATTTAGAGTAGCTAACTTTATTCAGATTATTGCTTGCTATAGTGGATATCTTTTTTATACCGCCATTTTTGGTAAGTTATTAAAACAGCATTAAATTTTACAACACCTTAACTCTCATTTTTGTGGTAGTCACAAATAGATGATCATTGCTGTCATATTACCAAAACAATTAGTATGTAAGATATATTGTAAAGTATTGTAGTTAATGTACCGGAGTACTAGTGACCATAGATGTTGAAGTGCTTCAAAAATAAAATATAACATAACACTAATAAACGTGGTTTTTAAATGTTACATAATACAAATTATTATTGTTAATATCTACAAATAAAATTTAAATTACAAAAAAATAAGCTGTGTGGAAATATAAATTATATATTACTATCCAATTACCTACACATTTATTGTTATTCATCAAGACCTCCACACACAGACAATTCTAAAGTGTTATGACAATGCAATGCAATTGCATTCCTGGTATACAACCGCATAGTAAATAACCCAATTTTCTTATGGGAATGTGAACCTGTCGCTTATAAAACGAACGCGTAAAGTTCTTCTAGTATTGCGATTCTCAGGTCATGAAACGTTAAGCCGTGTGAAAGCGGTACGAAATTAATAAACAGATACGGCTAATTTAGACTTCACCCCTTTAAGGTCACCGCAATGAAGGGCAATTGGTTTAGATAAGGAAAAGTGTGAAGAGAACAATATGTCAATAACGTGCCTATGGAATTATTGATTTAGAATCACGTACTGTATTATTATTATTATAAGCCCGCAACATCCCATTGTTGGGCAAGGGCCTCCCCGATAAGGGGGGTTGTTGATCTACTCTCCCATAGTAATCAATCCTCTTCGGGTCACCCATCCAAGTACTGACCGGAGCCATCCCTGCCTTAATTCTCCTGATCGTACGTGAACGGGCGACGAATGTGCGCAACCCGGGACTCCCCGGGTCACGTAGTATATTAATTTAAAAATATAAGTACATATATAGAAAGGGATATTACAATTTTTTTTTATTATTATATCAATTTGTATGGATATTTTCAATTGTCATTAGCCATACACGGTAGCTTAATGTATGTAACTCAATATACATGAGTAAACCTAATTTCAATAGCAGCCAGCGTGGGTCAGTAATTAGAGCACTAAAATCTGGTGTGGAAAGTCGGGAGTTAAAATCCCCGAGTAGATGCCTAGCGGGCGGCCTACCCAGACACTTTAAATAGTTGGGTATCTGCGTTCAAATGAACAAGGGGTAATAACGCGGTTGTAGACTGCGTGATGCCCACCACGTCCCCATCTGTCATGAATTTGGCACGCGACAAAAGGAGTTCTGACCTTCCCTCGTGGGCTGTGGAGCCCCACCAAACGTAATTGCAATAACATATTGGTATAATAAAAATAATGGACACATTAACGTTGTTCGGCAGTTTTCTGTCGCATTTTTTTTTATTATTTATTCAGGTTTATTTATTTCTTAACCTTGTGACTCAGTAACCTGTATACTACATATTGATGATTGCTGTACTACTTTGTAAGTTTAATATAAAGCGCATTACATTGGAAAACAATTAAACATTTGCATACAATATGTTTTTTAATTCCATATAAGATTTAACATTGATGTAGACCGGTAAGCTTCCTGAAAATCCGAAGAGCTATCGAAATCTTCTATAACTCTTCATTATCATTATTACCCCGCAACATCCCATTTTTGGGCAAGGGCCTCCCCCATAAGGGGATTATTGATCTATAACTCTACATACTATAAAATTTAATTTATAAAATTTGTTAAAAAATTTAGTACATGCTTACAAAAACTGCAATTTCTTCGGTATTTATCGTACGAATTATTACAAATGTAACTGTTCTTGATAAAATGGCTATGTTTCCATACTTTTTTGGAACATTGTATTAATATTTGACAACAATTCTTAAGTTTGCTCAATCAACCTAGAAGAATGCAAACATAGTGCTAGAGCAAATTGGGCAATTAATTGTATGATTTTAAAATTACCAATAATTGGTAGAAGCATAAAAACAGTTAACAGTTCTTCAGTCATCAAACTAATATAAAAAACTAAACTACCAAAGCGAATTAAAACAGTTACACCACTTCGTTCTTGATCTGACTTTTTTTTTGAAAATTCATCTCTATGTATCTGTACGTATTTCTTACATCACCTCTCTTAGACAATCTATTTTCACAGTGTAATGTTAAGATGGCAATACTACAACAGAACAAACAGTTGGTTTACGTTAAACATATTCACAGTAATTCAGTATTTTTGTAAGAATATCCTAAAATCCTAAAATATAGCAAAACATGACATCACATTTACCCACCCACGTTTAGAAAAGTATTTCAATATGGAACAAACTGTCAAATTCTTTAACTACAACATAAACATAAAGGACCTATAACTATTGTTAACAGTATAACAAAATAGTGCATTAGGTACATCGAAAATTGGTCAACACCTGACTATTGGTAATATTCAGATCGAATTTGAGATAGTTTTTGAAGGACCACCTGCCACATTTAAATTCACGCCACCACTACTTAACTATAGGTCATACAAAAGAGAAAATACACCACAGTCTTTTTCACGTATTCACGAACTTTCCCTAGATACCTTTTCTGTAAATACTTAGTAACAGTTCCATGTAGTCCATTTTAATAAAAATCACATTATTAGTATTACCATTCTAATTATAACCGATGGTACTATTTTGGTGACCTAAGAAAATGTCTACTAGTAAAACATTTGGCAAAATTCAAAGCTCTGTATAACTCATTCCAGATCAGAGGTGGAACATGGGGATTGTCTCTCCTACACTGCAGTATTAACTTTTGCCAACTGAAACAATTTTACTACTGAAATTTTATATGCATTTTCTATATATCTATATTAAGGCAAATCTACTGCAAAATTTCTAAGCGCTATATCAAGTCGTACATCAGAAGCAAAAGCATATAAAATCTCCCTCGTACACTGCAGAAATAACGCTTAAGCCACTGCTAATCATGTAATTCTGGTTCATCAAAGCAATATATCCTTAATGCTACACATATGGCCGGTGAATTTGTCAAAAAGTTGCTACTATATATTTAAGCGCTACATCCTACATAAGCAGTTGCAAAACAGTACAATCCCAAAAAGAGCCAATTAAATCTTTAATTATGGAGAAAACTGTTCGATCATGTAAGCGTTTACATCAAGCCAATTTCGATCTGAGTTACTACCACGCTAATAAAAACATGAATTTTACAATTTTAACTGCCCCACAGCCAACCGATTTAAATGAAAATCAATGAACATCGGCGAGAGGTAAGGTAACCGCCTATAACCATAAAATATGGGTCCTGTTTTACTGCACCTACATATTGCACCTACTTATGCAATATGAAGAATGTAATACCTACACATCTACAGATTTTGTCGGCCGCCATTTCCCCAAAAAAGTAGCTAACAAATCTGACAGTTTATGAAAGCCTACAGATTTAGGTGCTTTAAATCATGTTCGAAGTAACTTTTTCATTGGTAAGTTCCATTACAAATATAGCTTTATTATTAATATTTGTACGATTATGGTTTAGAGGTAACCTACAAAAAATGCAGGTGCACACCGCGCACTCTACAAAAAGGAAACAACTGGTGTCGGCCGTGGATAGCAAACTACATAAAAGCACGTGCTCAACAAAAAATGGCGATAACAAGCACGTCCGTCGTAATGTATGCATCAGTTACAGGGTTAATAGAGTGCCAACTGCTATGGTATGTGCTGCAAGTTTCCTTTATAGGGCAACAAATAATGTCTTCACCGGGACAAAATCGCTAACAATATCGACGACCCCAAAAGCAGTCTGAAACTGCTGATTCACATTTTGAGAAAATTATTTTCCACATTAGCTTCAGCAGAGCACATCAGTTCATTAAACCTAATTTAAGTGGATAATTATAAGATTCACAAGAATAATCTGACCGGAACAACTGATACTTGTCATTACATACGTCCCGGAATGCTGGTTACGTAAAGTTCTTCTAGACTTTTGGTCTCTGCCGCGTTCTTGATAAAAAATGCAATAAAATGTGAGCAGATAACGATAAGTGCATTAATCTTCCGATTTCAATTATTTTATTTATTCGTCAGGCATATTTTAGTCGGCTAAGACAAAGCTGATTATTTGCAAAACTACAAGCGGTTTTAATTTGAAATTGTAGCAAAAAGTATGTTCAAACATCCACTTTTCAATACCTACAACCAAATTTTCACGAGAAAAATTACTGGCATATGATTACTAGGTTTGAAGATCACAGAGATTTAAAAAGTAGTACCCGGTTTAAGAACTATACGAAAAAATCTATTATTGGGTAAAAACATTTCTCTACGACTATAATATAATGTATTCGTTACATATACCTTTTTAGTTGAAGAATGATAGATATTCTCCATTGCCGTTGGATTCTGTAAAAAACGGTGGGATAATGAATCAGAATCCAATGGGCGTGGCATGTTAGCGCTTGGATCTCCCACTTGTTTTTGAAGTAACTGTCAAAAACAGTTTTAAATTTTCGTATTCGTAAAAACAGTAAGAACTAGGTATGAATAATTCAGACAGCGAAAACGCTGAGATGTGTTTGCCACCAGAAATAACGGAAACCGCGAAAACGACGTGTAATTTACTGTCGAGGAAATCGCAGAAACAGTACACACGGCATAAAATCGTTGTGGCTAGTGAACCGATATACGTTCATCTAAAGCAAAATTTTTATAATACTGATTCAGACCAAAAATTGTAACTTCCTATGAAATAGTCGTAGAGAAAGTATAGTCTCCTACTCGTGGTGAATAGCTATTATTATAATATATTATATTATATTATTATAATAATAGCTGTCATTCTACACTCGTTGAAGAATATACTATTATTTCAATAAACGCTGTAATTTCATATAGAAATATTTCTAGCTAGCTTTTTGAAGTTATAAAACACTTGCACTATTTAAATTAACTTAATTACCAAAGATTATGAGTTACATATCGAAATGTCTTTGTAAGTAAAGATACACAACACAACAGGACGGTGTGCCTACACTACCTATGGAGCCATAGAATGGCCGATTAGGTCAGTGAATCTAATTCCTGTCGTTTATTTACTTAGGAGAGTCCATAAAAATAAGACAATAAGTTATAAAAAGGATTAAAAGAAAAATGCTGCAAGAATTTGTTTTTTCGCTTAGATACTACCTAGTTGTAAACAGATCACATTTTGTACACCTTAATAAATTTTTTAATAATTTAATTTTGCGTTGTAAACTATGAAATTCCGTTTTACTTAAACATTTCAATATGGAATCTCTTGCCACTTTAATTTTAACATTTATAGAATATGGACTTTTGAATATCCAAAAAAAATTACCAACTAACAGAAATTCCGATGACCTAATAGATTCTACAAACATGGCAAGAAATACCAAATAATGGATTTTCCCAATAAAACTTATCTCTAACGATGTTTTAATGCTTTTCAAAATTTCTATTATTTATTACTTTTCATATTTAGTTTCTAGTTTCTAGTAGACAACATGTTTTCCTAAGAATTTAATTTATTTTTCTTTAGGAGATCAAATGGTTTCTATACCTTATTTTAGACGTGGTTCATACTTTGACTTTTGACTTTGAGATATTACAAGTTTGTTTTGATTATCCTACGAAGTCTAAATTTTACAAATATATTCACAGCGTATCCATCTACATGACAATCTACAGTATTTATAGTTTCCTAAAATATTTTAGTCCAAAGAATTTCCTAACTGTTAAACAAAATACAGCATTTTGATACAACAGAATAATTAACAAGGAAACGTATTTTTCTGTATTTCTTTTATTTTCTAAAAAAAGTTCTGAATCAAATTTGAAAATTCGAAAATGATATGGACGGACATAAGTACGAAATAATGACTAACTTAAATGTATGGTTGTAATTATTCCGTGTTTAGTTGAGTCCCTGTGCCCTACGAAGCACTAAAAAGACCGTATATTGGAGGCAAGTCAAAGCCGTCGGTCCCGGCCAAGCGAATTAATAATAATACAGTAAAAAGGAACATGTACACTATTTAAATGACACGGCATGTATAAGGTCAACAATTTTAATAAAATGAGAATAAAAAATTGGAAAATCAATTCTACGTAAGACCGACGGTGGATTATAATTTAAACACCACTAAATAAAAAAAAAGTAATATTATCATGATGTATACATGGATTTAGACGAAACACATGTTATCATAATGAAATATACAGGCTGTAACGGACAAACTTTCAGTTAAGAGCGGGTGTTGTAATAAGAACGCTTCGTTGAGGAGTCATAGCCTTCTGAAATGAATACTCATGAAATCACGTTTTTGCTAATAACTTGCTTAAGTAATATCGTTTCCATACATGCATTTGACAGCATAGTGAATTATTTGTTTTATATTTTCTGTATATTTACATTTATTCTATTTTTATCTTACATATATTGTTTGCCATATAAAAGTACGCTTAGTGATAAATTAATATTATGTTTCTTAAACTATAAGGGTAGAATCAAATTGTCAAAACCAGAAAAAAGTTACAGACGAACATATGTCGGATTACAGAGCTACAGCACCTTTTCAAGTTGTCTCAAACTACAGGAAGTGCTGTAACTCTGTAACGGAGCCCTTTCGAGACCATATTCATATACTTTTTTTTTATTATTTTCTTGTTCTAAATCTAGTCTGATAGTTTGTTCGTTATGCCTTATATACCTTGTATACTGCAAAACATTTCAAATATTTCAATACAACCGAAAAATAACAGTAATAAAAGTTTTACATGAAATCCAAACCATTCATGCTATTTATTGCCTCGGAACTAAAAATTCATAAATTCATACAGCAATAGAGAAAAGGTTGTGTGTATCTTCATAGGAACTTTCTAAATAATACTAAACTATGAACGAGACTGCCCTTTCTACAGAAAAAACTAATATATTAGGTAGTATTAGCTTAGTTATTATTCCAATTCTTTACCCGCACAAGTTAGGGGAATGCCGTGGAATTTGGCAACCAAAAACTATTGATCTAGTAAGAATCAACATTTATGCGTAATGCGCCAGAGTATGCATTGGATCAGTGACTGAACTAAAAAACAGTCCGCACCTGTCGCCCAGTGTATTGTTTTCTTTGGCAGGGCTTATTAGTATGAATTTTGCTAGTGAATCAAGTACTGGACTGACGTGTGCTGAACATTTCCGTTTGTATTAGACGAGACGTGACTGCTATTTTATCTAGTTACCTTGGCGTATCCTAACACAGAACGTTGCAGTGATCGATCTTGTATTTGGAATTGAATGAAGTTCATATATGGAATTGAATGGTACCGTGTGCCACATATAGTCACAAAATTATTGTCTTAAAATGTACATCTGCGAGAATTCATGAATGATTAATAGTTTTAGCTCGTGTACCTGCAATGCTTTTTATATTAAGATTTTATTATACAAATTTACACAACTGATGCACAAAATTTCTACGAGTTAAAAGATTTAAGAAGGTATAAACTATTGTGTCTGAAACTACAGATTTATAACGGGTTAACGTATATCTTAGCCTTATATGCAACGTGCTTCCGGAAGCGTAATGTAGATTCCTCAGTCGGATGACAACTAACTGTTAAACGTTGTATTCGCAGGCAATGATTATTGTTTAATGTAATTTCGTGGTTATTGCGGCCTTCCACTTCACTACACAAAATAGTTGTTTTAAAATAACTACGTTAGCGTTTCTCTGTGATGCTTTTATTTCATTGTTGCAAAATGGTATAATAGAAAACATTTATCTTCTTCTTCAAGTGCTTTATCTCTTATGAGACGTAGCGATCTTCTCTCCTATACCTTTAAAGTATCACAGACATAGAGAACCTACAGCTTAACGTGGGCTCCGAACTTCGGGAAGTGTAATCACTTCTACTCCAGAGAAGATTTACTAGGCAGAATACCTCGCTGGTTTGCCATTGACTTCCGAGAAAGAACGGCAGTTAAAAATCCGATGCCGTTACTGGGGATTCAACCCAGAACCTTCAGCGTAGAAGTCTAACGGACAAACCTCTAGCGCACGGCCGCCTCCAAAACATTTATTATCGACTGCTAATTTGCAAACAAAACCCAGATTAACGGAATACGGAGGTATTCAGCACAAAACTACTCAAAAGAATATCGTCAGTATAAACAACTCCTTGAAACTTCGAGTCAGTGTAAACAACTTTTTCGTAAGACAGAAAGCAATACCAGCAAGAAGAGTAGTGCGCGACCATTAAACAGTACTACGTACACTATCGGTGTTACAGAAATAGGGAAAATGCTTCTAAGAGCCCACTTTGTGCCTGCTACATCACAACGCATGCTATAAAAAATTGTCATAAAATATTGCGTAACCGTATACAGTATTATTGACGTATAAGACTTTAGAAAATGTTACAACGTCTGTTATATACAGAATTTTAAAAATTTTGATGCAATATTTCCTCCACATTGTGCAATAAATTGCCGTATTTCATGTTCGTATTTATTGTAATTATTAATATCATGTTTATAAGTAAGGTTATGTGTACCTGTTTAAACGTTTTTAAATGCCTCCACGTTAACAAAATAAACGGCCATTAAATGAATACTATAAGCAGACCATACATATTCCAAAATTAACTACGAATGTATACAATGGGTCGATCGCACAGCCAAACGCTGCCTGTGCTAGTCAAACGAGCACCAAAGTTAAGCGACGCAGGTTCTGGTCAGTTCTAGAATAGGTGGCCCGGTTAGCGGTACGAACAACAACGACCGGTCGTGCTTCGGAAGACACATCAAAGCCGTCGGTCCCGGTTACCTTACATGGTGGTAGTCGTTAGGTCAAGTCTTGACACCAGGTTCTACTACGGCCATTCAAATTAATAAATAATAACGTGTGTAAAATAAGCAGTGTACATAAACATTTGGAAATGGGAACGAAAAACTGTATATCTGAAAATCAACATAAGCTTTTGCCAACAAACACATTTTTACATTTACTTAAGTGTTCCAAACAAACTTATCCAGCTTTTTTCGAATACGTGACCGACCTCAGGTATACTAAACAGTGTAAGAAATATTCGCGAATTATATTGTAACGCCTATTTCCTCTACCAGATTGAGGAATTTCAAGTTGGTCGGCCTTTGGTATCTAGAATTTTGAAACAGTATCGTTAGTTGATACTAATATATCGCGCTCCAAATATAAACGTGATAAAAGCACCTTGACAGTTTGAAACTCCATTCTACAATCAGTATCAGAATATAATCCAATATTTAAAATATTCAAACATTGTTTTGGTGTAAGGTAAGGCAATTTATAAAAATTATTAATTTTACAACGATAGAATGAGGGGCTTTTATGTATACAATTTTATGATTATTGCTATCCCAATGCAACAAATGAGAAACCCTTAGGCCTCTTAGGATATTTTACAGCTATTTTAAAATATTATGTCCTGGACCATAAGTAAAGTAATATAATTTCAATGTGCTTCGCCTATGTTTCGGAGGTATAGTCCCATAAAGAAGGCACATACAAAACTGTAATTTGGCCTGGGAATGTTATGAGCATAATAAATTTAAAATCTACTGTAAAATTCTTAAAAGCTATGTACAGGCCATACTGGAGGATTACAAGTAGCTTAAAAATGTTTCTGGTATATGGGCGTCTCGTAATGGCCAGATGAAAACATCCCCACAAAAAGTGTACAATCTCAGCACGACATGAAATTATAAAAATAATTTTCCTTTTTTCATAACGCACAATTGTAAAGCCGTTATTAGCTACCTGTAATCCTCAGTTCCACTTATACGTAGCTCTGAGAATTATACGCTAGCGAACGAACGAAATAAAGAATTGCCAAAGTTTGTCTTAACTTATCTTCCAATTTCACATTTTGCAAAAAAATGTATTCTACGAGATATTGTAAAACAGAAAATCAACGAAAGCATTTAAGAAGTTTAACTGATTGTTTAGCAATACTTTTAAATGTTATTTTTATATTCATACTACGAGGCTTGTTCAACTGAAACCCATTTTTGATCAACTTAGGCTTGAAAACAAATACATTAATAAGTTTCTGGAGTTTGAATTTGCTCCCGACTTTTAAAACTTCGATTTTGAAATGGCCTTTGTTGTTGAAAATACGTTCAAGTTTGATCAACGTGCGGTCCTACAATTTTTATGCGGTGAGGGTGTGCAGCCTTTGCAGATTCGTACGCGAATGCAAGCAGTGTATGCATGTATTGCGTACCCAACTGTAAAGGAATGGTGCCGAAAATTTCAGAATGGAAATGAGGGGACTATGGATGAGCCGCGACCAGGTGCACGGTGTACTGCATTAACAGAAAACAGTATGGCATGTGTGGAAGGCCTTATTAGAGAACATCGTCGAATTTCAAAAAGAGAAATTTCCGAAATTGTTGGTGCGAGTGTAGGATGCGTCCATAGTATTGTTCGTAGTCTGGGTTACAGCAAAGTTTGCTCGCAATGGATTCCTCGTCTCTTGTCTAATGAACAAAAATGCTTGCGAATGGGCTAATCTCTGCAACGCCTCACAGACTATAGGCAAAATGGTGATGACTTTCTTCTGTCAATAGTTGCTGGTGATGAAACTTGGTGCCATTACTAGCAGCCATCCAGTAAGTTATCGTCGATGCAGTGGAAACATTCAAGTTCACCACCACCGAAAAAGTTTAAAGCACAACCTTCTGCAGGTAAGGTAATGTTAACTTTTTTTTAGACCATGAAGGACCCTTGTTGATAGAGTTTAAGGAACCGGGAGTAAGTGTCAATGCAAATTCGTACAATGGGATAGGTGCCTTATCTGTGACGGTAATTATTTGTAATGAAATTGTAGAATACATTTTTTTTATAAAGCAAAGATGGGTTTCAATTTGACACACCTGGTATATGCGTACCCCCAAGGGTATCACTTAATTCGTAGGTTCTGCCCCATAAAATAGTAACATCAAAACTCAATGTATTGAGTAGTTTCAAATGAAGAAGATATAGGCTAAAACGTAAGCTACCGCAAGATCTACTAGAATAATTAGCTTAAGCAATATCAGAACTCAAATGACTTAAGCCAGAGGTGTGAATGCACTCACTTAATCCTCTCACAAAATTGATGTACCCTAGCCATAAGTATCTTTCTTGTACCAAAGCCGTGTATTGCATCTTGTTTGCAGAGCCAGCTAATTTATAATAAAAAAAATGAAGAAGAGTTTCGTACCGTTACTTCACAGACAAATCAGATTACAACCCACATTTATGATTCAGAATACTATTATAGCTACTATTATTGTTTATAAGTTTTTTATGAACATCCCAAATATTCCAAACAATTCCATGTTTTAAGTTACGTTAAGTTAAGTCAATATTACAATTTACTTTCGGCTTAGAGCGCGTCGTTATTTGGGAACTACACCCAGCATTATCAGCTAAGGCCCGACCTGTAGTTTGTCTGCCTTTACAAGCATTTGCTCTAGAAGTTTCAGCAATATTTGTTCCTAGGCCCTGCCTGCCTAAACAGGGCCGTGTACTTAGATTATTCAAACTTTGGCGTGGACAAGGAATTTATCTTAGTGTATTTTGTTTGCCAGTACAATAATACTTAATCGGCTTATGCATGTTAGCTGTTTGTGAACCCATACTCCTTGTGAAACGTTAGTTTGTATGGGTTCACAAACAGCTAAGCACACGGCCCTGTTTAGGCAGACAGGGCCTACGAACAAATGTTGCTCAAATTTCTAGAGCAAATGCTTGTAAAGGCAGACAAGCTACAGGTCGGTCCTTACCTGATAGTGTTGGGTGTAGTTCCCAAATGACGACGCGGTCTAAGCCGAAAGTAAATTGTAATATTGACACACCCCATATATTCTAATTTTCAGCTTTATCTTACTATCATGATAACGTAGGTGGTAGCAAATTCTAAAAATATTTTCTGATTTAGCATTAAGTACTTATGTAAGTAAACACTTACTGTGTTTAAAGTACACTTTGATATGTGTATACATTGTTTTGTTTTAAACAATACCCCAAAATGTTTACATATTTTATATCAAACAAAACGAAAATCAAATTTTGGTAGATATCTTAAGCAATAACAGCGTTCTAGTTAAAAGTCGATGAATAAATGAAAACGGACGGTATTACTTTAGAGACGGTAATTTTTAAATACTGTATAACTTCCCTAATTCGGACACGCGTTAATTGCAAAAATTCGGGCAGTTTTGTGCCATTTACCCCTATAATCGGGAAACATTTAAGAACTGTCTAAATGTTTTATAAAGCACGTACAAACATTTTATTTGAATAAACTTTACCACAAAAAGGGGATATTTTAATATCCCTCTCATCCATCCAAAGATGAATTAATTTCAATCCAAACTTTAGAGTTATAATTTCACCATCCGACTGTACAGCAACAACAGAGGCAATGGTTCAAACTGTGATATTAATTGATATATTATAGAGGCTTAGGGAAAAAAATGTTGGCAAACTTAATATTTCAGGCCAATGAATTAACAAACACTTTGAAAATTTTTAATTTGCAGGGGGCTGTCATAAACCTGCATCAATTATGAGAAACTATAACTGACGAAAATATCAAAGAAAGTTGAACATGAAGAAGACGAAATTCGTTAGAATCAGTGGGGATCTGAATCAGGAAATAGAAATTTAAACCCTATTACACAAATGTTGAATTATATTGACCACCAAGTTAGTGCCGAGAAGTTTTTAATTGGACAACTGACCTAAGTGAAGGGACAGATCGTTTCAAAAGTTGATGATAATGGGATGAATACTAACGATTCCAAATGTGAGTTTGTAGAAGAATCTTGTGAAAAAATCATGTACGATTATAGGCCGTTCCGTCATTTTCTAAATGCTTTCAATGGACGGAAATAAATATAATTCTTCTGCAAGATGTTGTTTTATTAAGAAGATTGAAAGAAAAACCCAGTATATATTTTTTCGAAAACACAAAACAGTTACAATTAGTTATTATATTAAACAAAATCATTCTGTATGAATATAGTCCTATTATTGGTTTATAAAAATAAGTGAATTAATTTAAAATATCTTTCTTGCTTTATTTGTGTAGATTTCTTCAAAGTCTCTATAATCCGTAAAATTTGCAAATTCGGACGGGTGGAAAATGTTATCTGTCCGGATTAGCGAGGTTGTACAGTATAACCAAATCGGTGTACCTTGATATGTCGTAATAACGTTTGGTTCGAATTACTCTCTAGTTCAATTCATTTGAAGCTAAAATATTATAAATATTGAAAGATATGAAGTAGATATGTAATAGATAGTAGTTTATCCTTATACTTCGTGAAATAAATTGAATACGTTTAGTTTCCTAAATAATTATTGACTATATTTGATTTCTCCTTTTTGTGGTCACTCATACGTCATGCTTCGTGGTCCCTTGTTTATGCAGATATATTCCAACTAAGCAAACAATTACTTATTTTTCTTTTCTGGGTTTCTTAAGCAGTATAAAATGTAATGCTTACTAAAATCCAAACAGAAGTTTTAAAACAATTAATAATAAGATAGAAGAGCAAGGATTCAACCAAACGCTGGTCTGATTTGGAGAGGTCAGCCCCACTTTGCAGAACAGGATTATTATTTAAAAATTAAATCTTAAAATTTTCACGTACGTTGTAAAGAATAAACGGCATGCGGGGCATCCAACCAAAAACTACCCTTGTTTGAGGACTTATCTGCCCTAATTTGCAGTAGAGTTGGATTCGTTTTGAAAATTAGTATTACAACCAATACGAAAATTTTGTTGTAAGCCATAAATAGCATGGAATGAATCCAATCAAAAGTTATGGTATGCTGGTTTGGACGGGTATTTGCCCCAGTTTGCAAAACAGTAAAGTTCATTTTGAAAATTGTGTTTCAAAGCAACATTAATGCGGGCTACGTGAGAAGCAGTACAAGTCCGATGGTTACTCCTAACAAATATTAGGATTAAATAATTCTAATCGAATAAAGGTGGTATATACTTATTTTATTGAACAATCTCAGCGGCCACGTAACGCCAAAACAGTTATACAAGCTAGGTTTACAAAAGCAATGGACTTGGTCGTGATGTAACCAAAAGTTACAGTTTCACGAGGCGAAATCGAGATGTTTGGAGGTAGTCCGCGTAAGCTGGTACTATTGGTACCTCTTGTTGACACGAAGAATTGTCCCCAGCGTGAGGTTGTAGAAGTTGTAGAAGTGAAAAAACGGAATGAATTGGAAGCGTTTCGTCGAATCCTGCAGCATTTCACCGAGTCAACGAGACCTAAAAATAGTGAGTAGAAAACATCTCTGAGAAAAAGTTCCCCTAGTGAACGGAAACAGACTATTTAATATTAGGTTTTTTGCTGCAGGCGCGGGTGAACGAACTGCGGCAACTCAATGAATTACAGATCTCTGAATGAACAACAGCGAGCGCTTTCACAACGACCTGGTTACTAGCGCGGTGCCAAACTGCGATCTCCTCCCCGTTCGGCGGACCTGGAGGACTCTGCCAAGGGCGCCTACCACGTGCCGGCCGCCTAACAAGCCGTTTTGCAACATTCAAATTGCCCACGGTGGGCGTTCGAAATGGGCCCGGCTGGCCTGTTTACCGGCGACGGTGAAATATGACCGGCCCGAGATATTAATGACTGCGCCTCGGAGGACACTTACCTCAGCGGTGTTGGGCGCGTTGATTCTCCCCCTGTGGCTGAAGAATTCTCAAGAGAAGGTATCCTCAAGCTCAGTGTGTGTCACTAACTTCTGTCATGTTTATGTGAAACGGTGGTGGGCGCACTGCACTGTCGCGCACTTCCTGCAGGATGGGACGATCATCCACCGCCGGGGGTGGCGAACCGCCTGTTGCGCGCACTCGCGGGGTGCTTCTGGAAACGGCGAGGTGTGGGTTGCGGGTACAAGGGGCTACGAGCGCACTCGCTTGGCAGCCATGTCAGCCGTGTTGTAGGAGTGAGTACCTTCTGAATGTGGTATCTGCACCAGCTTGCGGACATAAAACCTCGGAGCACTGGGACGCACAGCCGCACTTATCCTTACTCGGAATACGACCCCGAACACAACAACCCTTCAACACACCACACTAAAAAAACAACACACGAAGTTTCTGTTCACACAACCTTGAGCAGTCTGATCGAGGCGGTCGCTGGCTGGTCGCGAGAGCAATTCCGCTGCGCCTGCGCCAGGAGCCTCGCCTCGCAGCTTCCGTCGTCCCGTACCCCGCAACCATTCATTCATCCTTGCTTGTACCAAGCCATGAACACCAAAACAAGCCGCTTACATATACGGAATTAGAACGAGACTCAGAAAACGATGAATGAGCGGGAATTCGCTTATTCCTTCGACCTGCTGGCGCGATTTGCTAAATCGGAAGTGAACTGCTTTCTTGCAAAAACGGCGGCATCTGGGCCGGAACTCGCCTTCAAACGCTCGACACACGCTGTTGGTGGATCGGGCTTCATTCAACACTCGCCGGCATGGGCGGCGAACCCGGGCCGGCCGCGGGTTAAACATCGTCCGGTCGCAGTCACTCGAAAACTTATTCTAACACCTCACGCCTGAACCTGAACGCAAATGCTATTATTTAATAAGTCCATTGCTTACATATAGATTACATGTATACATAAATTGAGACACGCTTATTTAACCTCTAAATTGCTTACATACTGTTTGGGAAGGGCTACGTAATTTCAAGTAAAAACCATAGTTTAAAAACAATATGCGAAATAAACATATTCCAAAAGCAATATGAAAAGTGCACAAAAAGAAGTATTTGTACACCTCGCATCAACTCCGATATTATTTAATACGTCCATTGTTTATATATGTATAGATTACATATACACGCAAATTAAAACACTTTTATTTGACCTTCTTAACATTTACAGACTGTGTAATTTTAAGTAAGAAGCATTGTTGAAAAGCAACACGAAAAGTGTACTCAGTGTACACCTCACGCATCGACTCAAATAGTATTATTTAATAAGCCGATTGTTATTTATAGATTACATGTATCCACAAATTAAGACACGCGTATTTCACCTTTCAACCATTTTCATATTGTTTACGAAAAGCTATGTAATTTTAATCATAAGGCATTGTTTTAAAGCAATACTAAAAGTGCACCCAAAGAAATATTTGTACACCTCACGCATCGTCTCAATTACTATTATTTAATAGGTCCATTGCTATTTATAGATTACATATATCCGCAATTTAAGACACGGTTATTTAACCTTTCAGCCATTTACATATTGTTTACAAAAAGCTCTGTAATTTTAGAATGAAGCATTGTTTTGAAGCAATACAAAAAGTGCACTCAAAGAAGTATTTGTATACCTCTCGCATCGACTCAAATACTATTATTTAATAAGTCCATTGGATATTTATGGATTTCATATATCCACAAATTAAGACACGCTTATTTGACCTTTTATCTATGTACATATTGTATACAAAAAGCTATGTAATTTTAAGTAAAAAGGACTGTTTTGAAGTAAAACTAAAAATGCACTCAAAGAAGTATTTGTATACCTCTCGCATCGACTCAAATACTATTATTTAATAAGTCCATTGGATATTTATGGATTCCATATATCCACAAATTAAGACACGCTTATTTGACCTTTCAACCATTTACATATTGTTTACAAAAAGCTCTATAGTTTTAGAATGAAGCATTGTTTTAAAGCAATACGAAAAATGCACTCAAAAATATATTTGTACACCTCACGCATTGACTCAATTACTATTATTTAATAAGTTCATTAGTTATTTATGGATTCCATATATACATAAATTAAGACATGCTTGCTTGACCTCTTAACCATGTACATATTGTTTACAAAAAGCTATGTAATTTGAAGTAATACTAAAAGTGCACTCAAAGGAATATTCGTACACCTCACGCATCGACGCAAATACTATTATTTAATAAGCCGACTGCTACTTATAGATTACATGTATCCACAAATTGAGACACGCGTATTTGACCTTTCAACCATTTGCATATTGTTTACGAAAAGCTCTATAGTTTTAGAATGAAGCATTGTTTTAAAGCAATACGAAAAGTGCACTCAAAAATATATTTGTACACCTCACGCATTGACTCAATTACTATTATTTAATAAGTTCATTGGTTATTTATGGATTCCATATGTAACATAAATTACGGCAGGCTTACTTGACCTTTTAACAATTACATATTGTTTACAAAAAGCTATGTAATTTAAAGCAATACGAAAAGTGCACTCAAAAATATATTTGTACACCTCACGTATCGACTCAATTACTATTATTTAATAAGTTCATTGGTTATTTATGGATTCCATATATACATAAATTAAGACAGGCTTACTTGACCTCTTAACCATGTACATATTGTTTACAGAAAGCTATGTAATTTAAAGCAATACGAAAAGTGCACTCAAAAATATATTTGTACACCTCACGCATCGACTCAATTACTATTATTTAATAAGTTCATTGGTTATTTATGGATTCCATATGTAACATAAATTACGGCAGACTTACTTGACCTTTTAACAATTACATATTGTTTACAAAAAGCTATGTAATTTAAAGCAATACGAAAAGTGCACTCAAAAATATATTTGTACACCTCACGTATCGACTCAATTACTATTATTTAATAAGTTCATTGGTTATTTATGGATTCCATATATACATAAATTAAGACAGGCTTACTTGACCTCTTAACCATGTACATATTGTTTACAGAAAGCTATGTAATTTAAAGCAATACGAAAAGTGCACTCAAAAATATATTTGTACACCTCACGCATCGACTCAATTACTATTATTTAATAAGTTCATTGGTTATTTATGGATTCCATATGTAACATAAATTACGGCAGACTTACTTGACCTTTTAACAATTACATATTGTTTACAAAAAGCTATGTAATTTAAAGCAATACGAAAAGTGCACTCAAAAATATATTTGTACACCTCACGTATCGACTCAATTACTATTATTTAATAAGTTCATTGGTTATTTATGGATTCCATATATAACATAAATTACGGCAGGCTTACTTGACCTTTTAACCATTACATATTGTTTACAAAAAGCTATGTAATTTAAAGCAATACGAAAAGTGCACTCAAAAATATATTTGTACACCTCACGCATCGGTTCAATTACTATTATTTAATAAGTTCATTGATTATTTATGGATTCCATATATAACATAAATTACGGCAGGCTTACTTGACCTTTTAACCATTACATATTGTTTACAAAAAGCTATGTAATTTAAAGCAATGCGAAAAGTGCACTCAAAAATATATTTGTACACCTCACGCATCGTCTCAATTACTATTATTTAATACGTCCATTGCTATTTATAGATTACATATATCCGCAATTTAAGACACGCTTATTTGACCTTTCAACCATTTACATATTGTTTACAAAAAGCTCTGTAATTTTAGAATGAAGCATTGCTTTAAAGCAATATAAAGTGAACTCAATGAAATATTTGTACACTTCTCGAATCGACTCAAATACTATTATTTAATAAGTCCATTGCTATTTATAGATTACATATATCTACACATTAAGACACGATTATTTGACCCTTTAACCATTTACATATTTTTTACAAAATGCTATGTAATTTCAAGTAAACAGCGCTGTTTAAAAGCAATGATTAAAATTAACTTAAAAAACTATTGTACAACTCACGCATAAGCTCAAATGCTATTATTTAGTAAGTCCGTTGCTTACATATGGATTACATGTATACATAAATTGAGTAAACACATTATTTTAAGCAATACGAAAAGTGCACTCAAAGTAGTATTTGTACAGCTCACGCATAGACTCAAATCTTATTATTTAATAAGTCCACTGTTATTTATAGATGATAATGAAGACACGCTTATTGGTCTGTTAACCGTTTACGTATTGCTTACAAAAAGCTATTTATTTTAAGAATCAATCATTGGTTACGAAAAGTGCTCAAATACTGTCATTTAATATGTCCATTGATTATTTGAAGATTACATGGTATACAATAATTAAGACACGCTTATTTGATGTTTCAACCATTTATGTATTACTTTACAGAAGACTATGTAAATTCACGTAAAAAGAATTGTTTAAAAGCAACACGAAAAGTATTCGTACACGTGAATCCGAATACTATTGCAGTGGTTAAACCGCATAATAACTAAAAATCCAGCACAACTTATTCAAATTTGTATTTTAGATATCTTTAAAATAGTTGTTTGTCGTAGTTAACTATGTTTGCCTTTAACCGTTGAAATGCTCTAAACAAGCATCTTTAAAAATATTGTTAGAATAGCGCCTAGCAGCACTGCCAATTCTTCCCCAAAAGCAGGCATGGGCAGTTTTTTAACATGGGCCAAATGAAAACCATTTTAATTTAGCAGCCGTACGGAAAAGTAAACAAATATTGTAATAAAACGGGCAGTAATTACGGTACATCGAGAAAATTATTTAAAATTACAGTACAAATCTCTTAATTATTTCTTGCTTTGCTTAATCGAAATTCAATTAATTAATAAGGTAAAACAATATTGATATTCAAAGTAACACAAATACAGGAACGTACACATTCTTGGCATCGGCAAAATATGTAGTTGTTTGGCCTGTGTATACAGAATTACACTGCGAACAGTTTAATTTGTAAATACCCGATTTTAGCAAATTAACAGTCTCTACGTGAAATGAGGTATTGCAAGCGTCTTTTGTTGTTTTAAAACTTATTTTGAATATGCTCGTTTTATTATTTTTTTTTCGGTATATCACCGAGATGGAACTGAAATATATTTAACATCGTCAGCGTGTTCTTTGGTATACTGTGTGCAATTTTTTTAATAAATAAAATCGCTTTTGTGTAATTAACGTTATCTAAAGGAACTGTTAAAGATCTATGTATCAAAGTTCTACAAGCTGATAAGTTATGTGTTTTATGGTGACATGAATCCTGTGTTATTGTGTTATCTATATGAGTAGGTTTTGTATAAATAGAGTATTGCAGTGTGTTTTTGGACTAAACATTTTATGTTTAAGTTAAATAATAATTAATACATCTGTATTGTTCTGTTTATAATGTAAATGCTTGGGTGTAGATTATTAACTAAGATATTTAAAATCATTTTTAAATTCAAACGAACGGTCTAACACGCTAAGATATCATCATCAACATAACGAAACCAAGACATTATTTTCTCACATTGATTTGATTTAAAAATTCGATTTTTCAAATGTTCTTATTAGCAAAAAATGGTGAAGTTGGACTTCCCATTGGGAAGTCATCCTCCTAAATTACTACAACACAATGAAATTTTATTCTGTAAAAAGAAAAACAAATAGTGCCTCAGGAAAATGTATATAGAGTACTCCAGCTCTATATACATTTTTCTGAAGCAAATATGGATGGTTTGCATGTTCAAGACATTTCAAATGCAAATTTGGAAACTGGAAGTGCTGTTAAATTAAGTTTCATGCTAAATTTTTATTTCAACAAGACAAATAGCTCAAAGAATTAATCGCGTTTTGTGCAAGAGTATGTACCTGCTCTTCTCAAAACTCCCCCGCACTCCCCAAATGAAAAATATTTTGCAGAAACATCTGGAAAAGCATGTTCGAAAATCCGAAGTTTCTTCAAAGAATCGATTAAAAATATGTTGGAAATACAATGGAGAGGATTATCTCCTTCAGTTACGAGGATTCTAGTAAATTCCATGCCTCATCTGCAAGCTGTTCTATGTAGATGCTACGGCGAGCATGGGCAACCTTTTGTGTAGCTACGGCCAAACGATAATCTGTTTAAGTATGGTGGGCCATAAAGAAGAATGACTTAACCCTCACTTTTTGAGAAGCTATTTTCAAGACAATGTTTACCGATGTGAATATTCAAGAAGATACACAAAATACGGGAAGTATTCAAATTTAAACAGGAATATTTAAATTAGAACTCAATCTGAAAACAATTCCAGAAATAAAATTAATTAAAGGTTGGTCGTGGCTCTTGTTAATGGCAATTGTATTGTTATATTATTATTTTTGACAGTTACATTTATGATGTCGAAAGGTTCTGTTCATTGCAGCGTGCAGCAGCGCAAAATTATCCTAATTTCTTTCAAATAATGGTGTAAATTCAACTGAAATTCTTACAAAATTGCGAACACAATACGGCGATCAACGTCTTTCTAAAACTCAAGTGGTTTTCGTGATCGAAATCTTTTAGAGACGGTAGAACTCTTGTAGAAAATGAGCCTCATGTACAATAAACTGTATTCAGATAATCGAATGCAGTATTCCCAGTTCTAAAACCAACTTTTTATTCTGGTTGGTTATTGGTTTAATTTGTTTTTCAATCGTTTTGTTATGATTTTGGTTAGTAAGGTAAATAGAGTGTTGAAAAAATGTAAAATTACGTCAAATAGTATGACTCAATATATTATGTAAGTCGAAAAGTTTTAATAATCATATTTCCAATCTTGTGTTGCTTACTAAATTAAATTCCATTCATATTTATAACATTTGTATAAACAAAAACGCATGAAATGATAAGTATTTTCATTTTCAATTAAATTAAATGTATGTAACATACCCCATCGATGCAGGGCCGGATTTTCACTACAAAGAAATATACGCGGACGGTTCCTAATACATAGAAAGTCACGGTGATTCTATTCGTGCCTGCAAGTCTTCTAAATTGTTTATAGATTGTTAAGGCAAAATGATTTAGGGAGTGAGGTTGCCCAAGACCAAAAAATTTAAAGGTGTTTAAATCAGGTGATTTCGGTGGCTATGCAACAGAGCCCCACCAATTTTTCATGGTAAGTTTCCTTGACAAGTTCTCCAACTATTAATAAGGAAAAACGTGGTAGTGCACCGTCGTGCATAAACCAAACTTATAATCTTTAACCGATTTGACAAAATAGGGCCCTATTTACAAATTTAGTATTTAGAGAAACATTCAAATTAAACAAATAAACAGCCAATTCGAGGCAGTTAGGTACCAAGATGATAAAAGCATATGTTGTAAGCACAAATGTGATAAATATGGATGGAATGTCATTAAGTAACACAAAATTTGCAAATATCTCGAAAAAAGCTTATTTTCGTATCAATATTCATTACTTTTTCGACTTATTTCGACTACTTACTTGAGTCGTAGTATTTACCCTTATATATTTCATATATATTTTCAATACCCTGTAGTACTTCAAAAGCAGTCCTATCGACCTGTAGCTATAAAAACATTTCTCTTAGTTGTTTCAGTTCCAGACAAATTTAATATATTTAGGGTTTCTCTACAGTACACTGGCGTCCAATCCAGAAAATTCCAGAAATATATGTCTTATTTGAATTTCAATCCTTAATATATTCAGGTAAGTAAGAGTGACAGAAGCTAGATATAGAAAAAGGATCAAAATAATACCGGAAATAATGCTAATCCAAACATTTATGCCATCTCGTGCTCGAGTTCATCTTAAGTAAATTATCTCTTCATAATTATGGTAATTTAGAGTGTGTATAATGACCCCATAATTGGCACATACTACCATAAGCAGTTAAACCTACCTGTTTACTTATATTTGAATATCATTTACGAATGGTTCTTTCGCTTGGATATGAATAGCACTCGTGTTGTGCACTCATGCTATTCGCCGACCCCAAAAACATCTACTGGGTTTTGAATGTGAATAGGGGGCTATTGAGTGAACCTACATTTCAGAATAAAAAGGTTGAAGGT
This sequence comes from Limonius californicus, assembly GCA_014611495.1. Taxonomy (NCBI): domain Eukaryota; kingdom Metazoa; phylum Arthropoda; class Insecta; order Coleoptera; family Elateridae; genus Limonius; species Limonius californicus. The sequence goes on along the minus strand of JABXWE010006470.1, from coordinate 9,325 downwards.
TGAGTTACACATGATTTCACTACCGAGGAAACCAGCAAAGAAATGTTCGAGAAATATGTAATGTCTAAAACGTATTCTGCGTTTTTTTTTGTGAAATCGACACAGACTGTACAGCTGAATGGTGAACATCCTTGGAAAATAGTTGTGAAGATAAGAACTAACATCACTACTACAAATACTGAATTTGCTGATTCAACTGGAGGAGAAATATTTTAAAGAATTTTATAGAAACTCCGAAGCCAAGCGCTGCGGCCAGTACTCTACCGCAGTCCCCGGCTGCTTAAAATCCAGCATAATATTTAGATTGACTTTTTGCATTGTACTATATTAATGTTGTTTAAACATTTCAAGAGACCTAGGACCACTATGTAAAAGATAAAGGCCACCGAAGAGGTGGGTGGAAAGTTGGAAAACAATCTCAAAAAAGTCGCTGCAAACGTGTGAACGAAAAAGGCTTATGCTTCTGTGTACAGGGTGTTTCAGAAATTGGTACAAATATTAAATCCGATGGTAGATTACAATATATACAAACTAGAAAAAACATTTCTTTGGCAGTGGGACCCTTAAGATATGAGAAAAGAATAATTGAAAATTTGACCTAAAATTGTTTGAGTACCGCAGAATAATAACAAAATTTGAGTTCAAAGACATGTTATGCAAAGGAGAGTAAGATAGAAGTGCAAAAAATATCTTATCACCTGCCACAAACCAATACTATTAGGTAGGTCAGTAATTTCTATTCAGTTATCACAAGCCAGACAAGTTTTTACGTGTTTGCCACGTTGGATTTACTTTACAATTAGGTAATAACCTTGTACAGCTTAAATGCATTTTCTGTGTATCATAAGCAGTTCTCAAACAAAGTTTTAGTTTATTTTTTAACTCAAAAAAATAAACTTAATGATTTTTGAAAAATAAATAGTACCTACCTACCATTGAATTCTACTTGAGCCAATCTCTTACTGGTTTAAATATTTGTACCTATTTCTGATAAACCCTGTATATGTATAGATTTAAAATAATGATTTTCATTTTTTCGAAATGTACTATCGTAAATAACCGCTGCAATTCTTTAAAAGTAGAATAAGAACAAATGCAAAATCCGACATTTTATTAATCGACTTTTCTATAATATCATTATAGTAAGCACGATTATTAACATACAAACCAATAAACATAAATCTATAAATAGAACGCGTAGGAATGAAAATAAGATTATTTATAACTCTAAGCAGTATCCTAATATCATTATTTTCTTATAACATAGACGACTTCTCAATGTTCATCATATTTATTTTTATCGTATGAGTTTATCCAGCACTAAATCGAAAGTAATGGTTCTGATATTTTTAAATTTAACCATTTTTTCAAATTTCAGTGTACATACGCCGCTTTACCGATGAAGTAAATATATTTAGCATTTTCATGCTTTCTATTTGACACCAGCAAAAATAAAAGGGGCGAAAAATATTTTTGCTGTTTCAAGATTCGTATACATTTCGAATATTTTTAATATTTAAATTTTCTGTCGTTAGCTCACATACAATTCAACGAAATTGATACCTTCTACTTTAACAAATCGATTGCTTAATAGTTTAAAAGAGTTTTTCCCTAAAGAAAGTTTGCAGGTCGACTACAAATCAGTAAGAAATAATTACATCCATTTTTAAGAATCATGTGAAACTATGGATATCCTTCCAGTAAATTCAGTATAATGGTGTAGATCAAGGGCCTGCAACCTTCTAGGAAACAGGCCGCTTGAGTAACCAATAAGTGGCGGTGGACAGACGGGCAGGTGGGCAGGTGGGGGGAGGACGGAAGAAAAGGGTTTTCTTAGTAAACTTAACTTTGAAACCAATGACGCTATTTTAGCCCTTAAGTTGGGAGGTGGTATATTTTCTGACCCACGTAATCTTGAATCCGCTCCTACAGGTAGGGCATTGGAGACGGAGTGGCGAGGTTTCAGGTATGTACCCTCCATTCCGCGTGACAGCTGGCGAGGCGTGATCACTATCCGTCCGGCGAGTACATGCGAGCTATTGTGGTTGTGGTAGTTTCTAGTACGCCATTTCACAGATTCAATATTATACAATCAGTTTTGGGATTAGTGAATCCAAAAGAAAGAACCAATCGAAATACGACTGCCGACAATTGATCCTCGAAGCAAATCCGTGCAAAATTTTCAAAATATTTTTGATGTTAGTAAACTGCTTCCTAGTTTGTTAGTTATAATTTTATGTTACATTACTCAATTTCATACAGTTTTGTTAAATAAGTAGATATTAAAATAGCGAAAAATAAAAAGTTGTCTCGTAAGAATCAAAGCACAGAAAGAAGACAACTCATGGCCATCATAAAATGCTGGTGTGTTCATATATGATACATAGATAACATATAAACACTCGAACCCTTATATCTCACTAGCTGTATGACCCGATCATACTTGTTAGATTTAGAACGGTTACATAAAAGTATAAAGCACGTAACTTTGTGCATGTAAAAATCAATTAATTAAATTATTTAGAATTCTACTGTCTGAGGAAATATTTCCCAGTAATTTTGTTAAATTCTCTCGGTAGCCAAAACAAAATGCCCATATCTGAGATTTTGTATGAGATAGTTAGACATGGTTTTATTAAAGGTTTATACGGACATACTTTATAATCTGTATTACAGAAACGGACATAGTGTTTATTCGCGGATTAGTTAACTATAGTAATTTATTTTGTTGAAGTTCACGTTTACTACGTACATTTAATATAACATTCATAAAAATTGGTTCCCATATTTAAACTTTTTTTATATAGTACTTTCAGAATATAACACAAAACTATAAACGGCCAATTACAGATCATGTTATACTTTTTTTTTATTCATTCATACTACCGTCCCCCTTCCGGAACCGCTTTCGCATTACTTCAGGGAGCTGCGGGCGTCCCTTACATACTAGCCGTTCATGCAACATGCACCCTATACTTAACTAAGTGAAATATGGTCGTCTCAGCCAGGGTTCGACCACGCGGCCGATTGAACCGCATTTCACTGTGACGTCCACTGACAGCGCGTATTCGCACTGCCTCGTTAGGTCTCTAGATCATGTTATACTGGTGTTTCCCTTCATTTGACGTGGCTGTTTCCTGTAATTCCGTAAAATATATTTCCTTTGATATTTGATCTCCTATTTTATTCAAAGTAATCTTCATTTATTGATACACTTATTACAATGTTCTAAAAATTCTTGAAAACAATTGGCAGAGGTGTTTGAGGAAAGTGCTTTCAATTGGGGGTTACATTTTTCGTAAAATCTTCTACGTCCTGAAAGCTTTTCCCTTTGAATCTGCTGGTACCAAACCAGATAAGTACAGTGGGTGATTGATTCCAACAACAACGTGTTTCCTGCGTAATGACTTTAGACAAGTACAGAATGGGCAGGTGCATGCACTTTATAGGAAGCGAAATAACGAAATTTACTAATTTTTAAATCAGTAAGTAAAACACGATTTAATTGGTAATAAAACAAATTTCCGCCTGTATACACTGGTGTACACATGTTAGTTGATTTTCTAAACTATTTGAACTTTAAAATTAAATAATAATTAGATCTTCACGTTTCATTTCCGAAACAGGTCGATTCCAAATCGCTTACCGTCTAAATGTATTCATACGTTTACGTCAAAATGTATTACATAACCTCGAAATGTGATTGTTGTTGTTGTCATTTATAAGTGACATTATGACTGTCAATTGTAACATATGCGCTAAGCCATACCTTAATAAAAATTTCAAAGCCTGCTAGAGTTTTTTTTTTAATGAACATACTATATATGCGGCTTTACTTTTGGTTTGATTTCACGTGATTCCAGTGCTGCAGTGTCAATCCGGGAATTAAATTGTCAAGCCTCGTATTACCTACCCACTTTTTTAGTGAATGTTGTTGATGTGTTACTTGTTAAAAAATAAAATATAGATTGTACTTTACTGCATTTTTATGCCGCACTTCCTTATAAAGAACTATTATATCCCGAAACGGCAGATTGTACTTGAGTGTTTGAATGTACTACTACGTAGGATCAAAAAAATATGGTTAATGTCATAGAAATATGGACAGAATAGGAATTTTCCGAAATTCTCCGTAATTTGTAACAATAACCGTTACCATTTCAGAGTTACAAATTTTACGTGCACTTATTCAAGGATAGGAAGGTCATGTGGGGCCTCGGTGGAGTAGTGCGGAAACGCGTTGCCACTCGAGGCCACAGCGAAATGCAGTCGATCCGCTGGGGCGTTCAAATCCCGACTGGGGTGACCGCATTTCGCTTAGTTAAGTTTAGGGTGCATGTTGCATAAATGTTTAGTGTGTAAGGGACGCCCGCACCCTCCTGAAGTAATGCGAAAGCGATTCCGGGGGGGTTGTATGAATGAATGGGAAAAAAAAGGTGGGAGGTCATAAATAGGTATTTCCCGAAGGGGTATTCCAGTTACGAAATCTTATAATATTTCCCATATAAGTGCTTGATACTCGGGATAACTATAAATTCATTTAAGTAATAGTATAACGTAATCAAAAACGTTATGTGTTTCCAGATAATATGTAAAATCCTATACACTTATTCAAATTTCTTTTCAAAGTTTGTTCACTATCAAATACAATTCTTTTATCTTATATGTACGATTGTATGGGATTCTTCTCTTATTCTTTCATACACAAATTGTTGTTTTATGACTGTTTCTTAAAAGCCCTTTCATTCATTCATACATTCCACAAACTCAATTACTTTCTTTAATTTCGTGCGAAAATATATTTTCGGCTCTTAGCTATCACGCTCATGTTCGTATGGCCTTGCCCACTTCCTATACCGAGTGCTTGAGGAGTAACAAATTAAAGCAGTAACTTTATGAATGTTGTGTAAAAGTAATTGTTAACTATTCAGGCTTGAAACTATATATAAAATATTAATGAAATATGCAGTGTTTCTGTCAGAATTCTTCTTCAAGCTTTATTAATTTTGCTTTGAATTTAGATACTTTTACTTTAGTTTCATAAAGATATACTTTAGAAAATCTTAGATGAACAGTTTCACAAAATTTTCGCATAAAATACTAACAAGAAAATTTACAAATTCTAGAAGTATTTTTCAAGCCAGTAAAGGGTTCATTTTTAAAAGCCCATAGAAACCTTTTCATTATAAAACATTTCTGTTGGCTTGTATGGTTTTAAGGATGTTTCCCAGATATAGAAAAACAAAAAGTAATGTCAGTTTATTTAACTATACTGAACATCTAATCTGGAGGATGTAAGTTATCCGTTGAGGTTAAGCTATCCTGCTGTACGGAAGTATTTTGTGTTTTAAAGAGATTATATACATTTCTGATTTTCCGCGAACTGCCTTAAAATACTGTTGAAGAAGTTGTCGACTTTCGATACGCTTCGTGTTGTTTATAAGTAACCATACTAAAAGTTCGAAATTGAATTTACTAAATTATTCATAAATATTATATTTTCACACACAATTTTTATATTTTATATCATTTTTAAATCTCCAACGTTCATTTAAAATTAATATTTACAATTACATTTTTGAATATCTGGCAATTACGTTAAAATGGAGGATATTCATACTGCAGATATAAATATACAATCAATCGCAGAAACAAATTATAAAATTATTAATCTATCTATTTTTAATATTTGGTGTTATTTTTCTAATCTACGGTGTTATGGAAATTCTTTTTAAATAATAACCCCAAATATTTATTGTTCTTCGAAAGAGCAACCATTACAGAAGGAATACCTGTTTTAAAAAATAAAATGTTATGTTCTTGTAAATAAAAACATAGAACATGAAATAAAATTAAATTCAATCGAGTGTCCAAAATGAGTGCGTTAGCAAACTGACATTATCTATATTCTTGATTTTTTGCAATTTCTGTACACATATTTGTACTATTGTTACTATTACATACAAACGAAGATTTAGAAAATTGCCATAAGTAGTGACCAAGAACAACAAAAATAGCTCTAATAATGAAATGTAATCCTGTACATCCTGCAGTGGTTTCTCAAATCTTCAACTTGACCATTGTTCTTAGTTTGCTACACTTTTCACGTTCTTCTTTAATTAATTGTGCAAGCATGTGCGTGGAACTTGTTAAGTTATTTTGTTGTTAATTTAGTGCGCAGGGCCGACGGTAGATCTTTTGGCGCCGGGGGCGAGTATTTCTAATTTCCAAAAATAAATTTTCAAAATTCTTCCGCAAATAAATTTAAGAATGCGTTTGCCTGCCTTTTATTTTCTATCGCTTTGGATTTTTTTTGATATTCTCATCCTCCTAACTTCTGAAATTGTTATAGTTTTCTGTAACTCGCAGCTACAAGGTTTTTTAAAGTAAAATTTTATTTTACGTTTGCTGATATTTAGAAAATCAAAGAAACTACCCACAAATTGAATCATAAAATAGCTAATTTACCTTATGTATAAAATAATAGGTGCTCGCACGTTATACACAGATGGTAGAATAAACAAAAGAGTAGATTTGATGTAGATGCTTATAGAATATTTACTCGTTTTAGAGATTACTTTGCCGTTTTGAGCGTGACCTTGGGAATGTTGTTACAGCTGGGGTTATATACCACTTACACATTTAGGGAACAGTCACAAAGAAACTATACTTTTCGAGAAACACTAATTTCTTAATCCTTTAACTATAAAATGGAAATCTTTTATGGATTATACAATGCATTGGTGAACAAAATATGAAAAATATAAATAATGCAATAGTCTGTGTCGAAACAACAATATACAAAATAACAAAATATCATTAAATAGAAGAGTAAAGATTTCTAGGAACTTATCCAGACAAGCGCCCGGTATACACTGGTTTAGGTGGTTTAGTCTAGCACTGCAAAAATATCTAATAGTTTTATTTATTTACTAGAAATTAAAATAAAAAATTTGGAAATCTTACGGCTGTTTAATTTATACTCATAATTATTTAAGTGACAACAATACCAACATCTCTTAAAATGATTTTGGGTGCGATGGCGCCTATTACTTTTAGGAGCCGGTGGTAAGTGCCCCCATTGATCTCGCCTAAAACCCGTCCTGCTTAGTGGAAACAAGGATGACAATGAAATTTAAAATTTCAAAATATGATGAATGCGTAGGATTTTTATTTCCAAACAAATTTTACTTGAGGCATCACATCAATAAACTGTATGAAAACCTCTCACACTTTCCACACCTGCAAATATGATTTTGGTGTTGTTTTAGTAGATTTATGACAATAGTAATACTCTTTATGTTCCTACCTAAAGTATTCTGAGGACTGAAATTTGGGAAAATATAATTTCTCATGCATTTTGTATACGGTTCAATCCCCGATTGTTGTTGTACTAGCCACGATACTTAAAAACTAAGTGCGTTTTCAAAAAAAGGTAGCTGTAGTGGAAAATCAAGACGCTACGTTTTCTCCACATTAATTTGACTAAACAACGAAAACCATAATTGAGTTTTGAGATTTTAAGTGCAGAACCTGAAAAAGTCTTTAAAATGTCTTTAAAACTAAAATTTAGAAAAGCTACCTAATATTATAAAGAACAAAATAATTAATATAGCAAACCGCATTCAGTTTTGAAATGCCCTAAAAGTAGTGATACGATCAACAAAATACCTACGGTATGTTAGGGACCTGATGAGGCAGTGCGAACAAGCGCTGTCAATCGAGGTCACAGTGAAATGCGGCTCAATCGGCCGCGCGGTCAAACCCCGGCTGAGGCGACAACCGTATTTCACTTAGTTAAGTTAAGGGTGCATGTTGCATGTAGTATGTTTGCCCGCACCGCCCCGAATTAATGGGAAAACCTACGGTATGTTACTTACTGCCGCTTACATTATAGTAAAAAGAAAATTCTAAAGTATGATTGCTTAATAGCTTAGCAAGTAAATCTTTAGGGTATTTTTATTTTAAGTACTTCTAGATTTTCAGATACTTGAAATAATAACTCCCTTTGTACACAGCAGTTGTTATGGAGCCCTTCGCAGAGCCGTGCAAAGATCTAGGGGGCCTTTTACCTCTTTGGAGACATGAACAGCAAATACTTGCATTAATTCACAAATATATTCAGCAACCGAGTAGCTGTCTAATATATAAGAAATGATTTTGTAGTAGCATCATAACAACTATAAAAAATGGTAGCTGTAGTGGTAAATGTAGACGCTACGTTTTCGCCATATTAATTTGACTACACAACGAAAAAAATACTCCAGTCTAAAGATTGATTTTAAGCGCAGTATGGAGAAAAAATTATTGTTAAAACTTTAAGTAAAATTTTGAAAAAGCTATCTAACATAATGGACAAAGCAATGAAAGTTACAAACGGCATTAAGCTTATAAAATAGTATTACAATTTAATCCTTTACACCCTGCATTGTTATCATCAATTATTCAATTTAGTCACAGCGTTTAGTTTATTTCGCATTACGAAAGTAGCAAATTCTTCTTTATTTAAGTGAGTAGAAATTGATAAGGTTTTTTTGATATGGTCGGGGTAGAAATTAAACCTGAAAAAACTATAAATTTATATTTTATAACTAATGGGAGGCGTGAATTAAATTTGTGTAAAACATAAGTGAGACAGTGACTAATAGTAGCTATAGTGTAGCTTCTTAAAAGTAGCTTTCCCATTACTGAATTTTATATATGGTTGGCATGGTTGCTGGTTGGTTATGGCTATTGGATATATACCTAATATTTCAATTTACTACCGCGATTCTTTAGTTCTTGTTTCTTTCGCAGTCCTTATCGGACACATTATGGTAAAAAATATAATTCTAAAGTATGATTGATGTTTAGATGAGCAAATAAAACTGTATAGTATTTTTATACAACTACTTTTAAAGTTTTGCCTTATACATCAAAAACTTCCCAGCTCGCGTTGCAGAGATTGTGATGTCGTACGCCACTGCTTTAAATGCTTATTTTGCTTATACGATTTACGGAAACATACTTTGGACAAAAAATACCTGTGGAGAAAATATCTATGGAAATATATTTAAAATATAGTCAACATATCCATAGGAAAAGATATGCACGATCAAATATAACGGAAAGAGGAAATATACATCGAAAAAGACATTTTAAGTGTTTGAGTAAATAAAAGAATATTGTGCTTACAAAATAAACGGAAAAATATCTATACGAAAAAATATCCACGAAGAAAAAATACCAATGGACAATTATTTAAAAAATCGCAGACATATCTGGAGGAAAAGATTTCCACAGTAAAATATAAAGGAAAGGGGAAAATATACCTACATCGAAAATA
>JABXWE010006469.1:0-11138 GCA_014611495.1 Limonius californicus | reverse complement strand
GCTTCTATTACTTACTTACATGAAAATAATTATTTTGTAAGTATGACCGATATTGTGGCAAGGATTATGTAATTTATTTGCAATTACAATACTTGTATAGCAGAAAAGCGTTTGCTTTTAGGTATTGAATATTTTTCACAATATAATAAATCTAATTTTATTTTTTTGTTTTTTTTTTGTTTACAAATGTACAAAGCAGTTGTATTATTCTGAACAAGCTACAATTTTGACCTATATAGGAAAATATTACAAATGCTATCAATATATTGTTTCTTCTTTTCCCAAGCAGCTACCTTTAGTAGGTACATGAAGAAATATTCACTCTATTGCTGTTAAGTGAAACACATATTGTTAGTTCCACAACATAGCATTTTTATTATATGTACACCATGGTTTTTTTTTTGTAGTATTTGACTAAAATAAAATGGGACGACCAAATTAAAACAGCAACGCAGAAGAGGGATTTAATAGAAGATACCGTCCACAAGAACAAGGTATGGCGTATAAGATGCGGGAAACGGCAGATAGATGCTGTATAAAAACCCTCGTACTATGGCAGTGTCATTTACAAACATACAGATGTCGGAGTATATCGGCTCTGGGATATAATGAGAAAAATATTAAATATGATTGGTCCTGAAACGGATCCTTGTGGTACTCCTGCTGCTATCGGTCGAATTGTTGATGTTAGCGTATTTATTTTCAATATACATATTCGATACCCTAAGCAGGATGAAATTTGTATTTGTTGCATTTTGTATAGTAGTCCGTTCGTCCAGATTTTGTCGAACGCTTGCATTATGTCAACGAAAGCAACCGCAGTATATTTTTTATCTTCGAATCCCCGTTCTATTCTTCTTCTTCAGTCTGTATTCATCCACTCCTGAATGTCGGCCTCTTCTACTGACTTCGAAGTTTCTCTATTTAGGGCAGTTTGAATTCAATTCCTTCCGACACTTTTTGAAGGTCATCTCGCCATCGCTTTGGAGGTCTTCCCACGCTTCTTTTTGTTTCTCTCCATCAATACTAGCACTTCCAAGAACTTAACTGAAGCAAGATATTATTTACAATTAATGTTCGAGTAAATTTCCCCCCTCTGTCAAGCAGTAGCCCAAGCGATTGTAAAATCCGGTTCTCACATTAGCAAGCATTTGTGAGGTAATAGTTGCAAATGCATTTTGAATTTTAATTCGCAGTTCGTCCAGTATGGTAGCTCTATCTTCTTCAAATCCATACATTTTCGGCTTAATGTAAGGCCACACGAAGAAATCTTGAAGTGACAAGTCCGGGGATCTACGCGGCCAAGAAATTTTGCTTAGGGTTCCAATTACGCGATTAGGAACTGTATTTGCTAAGTATTCCCGTACGGCTAACGTATTGTGGGCAGGGGCATCCAGTCTGATCCCTGGAACTTGACCCTGCCCACGCGATCCGTGTTTTCTCCCTCACTTCCAAATCACCGAGGGATTCTATACGTCCAAAATCCCTAGATCCTACAAAAAAACCACATCAAATCCATACCTACATCCTCCCCTGGCCAACACGCAGTGGCAAGCGCGGCCTTGTAAATGCCAACATCCCTCCATAAAAGTAAATGATGTCGAATTCAAAAACAAAACTACCCCAGGCAGGTAGAGCCAGAAGCTCGGAATCCTGCACTGTTACAACAGTCTGCCCCACGGATTCTGGGGGGGGGAGGGGGCAAAAAAATCGATCAAAATCAAATCGAAAACAAATCAAATATCAACTCAAAGCACAAAAAGACCATCCTGCTCGCTACATACAATATGCGCATGATGAGGCTAGAGGAACACCTGGAAGGTCTAGAGAATGAACTAAGAAATCTAAAGTGGGATATAATCGGACTATGCGAAACAAGACTTAAGGGAGAATCTACCACAATTTTAAAATCCGGCCACGTGATATGCCAACGAAATAAAGAGGAAGAGTATCACGTAGGAGGAATAGCCACCATGATACACAGAAAAAAGAAACACCTAGTAAGCAAAGTGGTAGACGTTTCCGACCGAGTAATGTACATAATGCTGAAACTAAATAAAAAAACTAAGCATGCAAATAGTGCAAGGGTATGCTCCAACGAGCACATCAACAGACGAAGATGCCCAACAATTCAATGATGGCCTCTCAACAGCTATAAATTAAGAAAAGACCAAGCATAAAATTATAATGCGAGACTTTAATGCTAAAATGGGACCAAAAGCCATAACAGATCCAGATAACATTGATATTTTTGGACTAGGAGATCGAAATCCAAGGGGGCAATTAATGCTTGAATTGCTATGCAGAGAAAACCTCTACTGCATGAACACCTACGTTAAGAAACCGCCACAGAGGAAGTGGACTTGCAAAAGTCCCGATGGCAAAACAAAGAATGAGATTGACTACATCCTCACCTTCGTAAGAAGCATGTGTAAAGATGTCACAATTATAAACCGCTTCAATATGGGCAGTGACCACAGACTCGCTAGGGCAAAAACACCTACCTGGAAAGGAAAAAACAAATTGAGAAGAAAATTACTCCATCAATAACAGATCTACGGAAAAACGGAAAACAGTACAACAATGTAATCGAAAGTAAACTAGAGCCCATAGAAAAGCTAGACAAATCGGAACTGAACGAACTAACAGATAAAGTAACAAACTGTATAAAGACTGCCGTTAAACAAGTCTGTTTCCAACTGCCTAAGAAAGACGAAAAGATTAACGCTGAAACATCCAGACTTATAACAAAGCGAACAGAAATTCGCCCGATTATGAACAGTTACACAAGAAAGTGAAAAAAGAAATCCGAAAAGCCGTGAGAATGTATAACACTCGCATGATTGAAGAACTAGTAAAAAGCAACATGAATATGAAAGTACTAAGATCCAAAAGAAGTAGAGGAAAACTGGTTATAAAGAAATTAATAATGACGAGGGAACCATTGTAAACCATAAAAAAGAAATCGTAAAGGCTGTTCAGAATTTCTATCGTAATTTATATAAGCAACATACACAAATGACAAGCGAGTTAAAAGAGACTCAGCGAAGAAGAGGAGAAATTACGAATACCAGGTTTGAAGATATACCAGAGATAGATATAACCGAGCTAAGAACAGCATTGTAACAAATGAACACATGCAAAGCCCCAACAGAAGACAGTATCACTACTGAAATGCTCAAAGCTGGAGGAAAAACTCTTGAATAAGCGATGATAAATCTGATGAATAGATGCGTTATCGAAGGAAAGATACCCGAATCGTGGCAAAATGCGGAAGTAAGCTTGATATACAAAAAGGGCGACAACACAAATCTAGAAAATTACCGACCTATCAGCTTGCTGTCGATATGCTATAAATTGCTTACCAAGATCCTGAGCAACCGACTCACCGTTAAGCTCGACTTCTATCAGCCAATTGAACAAGCGGGGTTTAGAAGGGGTTTAGCACAATCGACCACATTCAAGTAGTTAGAATACTGATCGAAAGATGTACTGAGTATAACATCCCACTCCACATCGCTTTTGTTGATTACCATAAGGCTTTTGATTCTGTTGAAACCTGGGCAGTACTAGAGGGGATGGCAAGAGCGCGGATCGATTCGCGATATATCAGGCTCATCAAGAAAATATACGAAAAAGCAACGGTGAAAATAAAAATTGATGAGGATTTGACGACCGATAAAATACCAGTAGAGAGAGGAGTGAGACAAGGGAATACGATCTCCCTTAAACTATTTACCCTCGCGCTTGAGGACGTATTCAAGACACTACCCTGGCAATAAGATATCTGAATAGCAAAAAAGCTCCCGGCTATGACCTTATAACGGGAAAGGCATTGAAAGAACTGCCTAGAAAAGGTATTATTTTGCTAATCATACTTTTCAATGCAATTCTTCGTCTGACTTACTGGCCACTGCAACTCAAATTCGCACAAATTTTTATGATGCTAAAACCAGGGAAAGCGCCAAATGAGGTGACTTCTTATAGACCTATCAGTTTACTGTCAGTGATTTCCAAATTGTTAGAAAAATTAATTCTCAAAAGAATACACGCCGATACATTTTTAGAAGAGTTGCTACCTCATCACCAGTTCGGATTCAGGCACGAGCATTTTACCATCCAACAATGCCATCGCTTACATCCGGTAAATAAAGCAATGGAAGACAAGAAATATTGTTGTGCAGTCTTTCTAGATGCTCAACAAACCTTCGATAAAGTCTGGTATCAAGGGCTATTATTCAAAATTAAAAAATCCTTTCCTCACCAGTATTTCCTTCTTATTAAGTCCTATCTTGCAGATCGCTACTTTCATGTAAGATCCGGCTGTGAAGTATCAGATATTATGCCAATAAACTCCGGTGTTCCGCAAGGTAGTGTTCTTGGACCTCCACTCTATCTGATTTATACTACATTTTTGTGTCTACGGCCAACTAAATTTTGTAATATAATTAAACCTGCAATAATAATATCGGTTATCAGTGTTTGAGTAAACATGTTTTTTCTGCGAAGCTATACGAATTACGGAGTTTTTACAAGAGTCAAAAAATGAAGCTAATGAATAAGTCTTCACCTAAAAAAACATAGAATCGTATCATCATCCTTAAAAAAATTCTGAACAAATTTATCAGGGGGTGGGGGTGGTTTTAACCCTTCTCCAATTTTCTTTGGGTTTCTTTCGTTACTGAAAGTAGTGGCTTCCTTTGCAGTGCCCAGGTACCAAATTTCACTAAAATTGGTTCACACGTTTCTGAACAGCATACAAAAATGTGATTTTTTAAGTAAACTTTGAACTCCTCTCGCGGGCAAACGGTACATTTTGGTATATGACAAAGTTGGGTACAATCGACTTCTTTTGACCTCTAGAATACGTGGTAGCTCTATGTCCCAGGAGTTTTGGGACACCCTGTATATGTAAGTTGTTCCGATTGCTAATAAATAATAAACTAAAAAAAAACTACTCTGGCAAAATAAAGGTATTAACATCGATGGAACAAGATTAAATAACTTAAGATTCGCCGACGATATAGTCTTAGTCAGTGACAGTGCGGAAGAATTAAAAGATATGATGCAAGAATTAGATGATGCCTCACAAACTATAGGCTTGAAAATGAATATACAAACTATGAGCCCAGAAAATATTAGCGTCACTCTGAGAAATCAATCCATAGAAAATGTCCAAGAATACAACAATTTGGGACACAACTTTAGAAGGGGTAAAGATAACCAGACAGCCGAGTTAAATAGAAGGATCAATCTCACATGGGTAGCTTTCGCAAAACTTAGTTATATGCTCAGAAACACAAAAATACTAAACAATCTTAAGAGAAAGGTATATAACGCATGTATCCTGCCAGTGGCTACATATGGCATGGAAACAATGACACTAACAAAACGCAGCGCAAACAGGTTAAGAATCTGCCAATGAGCGATGGAGAGAGTCATGCTCGGAGTCAGCCTAAGAGACAGGATCAGAAATGAAGATATAAGAGCAAGAACGAGGGTCGAAGATGTTACAGAAAAAATCGCGAGACTCAAGTGGCCTTGGGCGGGTCATATCGCTCGAGACAATGAGAAATGGACAAAGAAAATATTACAATGGCGACCACGAGAAATTAAAAGAACTATTGCGTGACGACCTAAAAGAAATAGCCGGAAAAATTGGATACTAAAAGCCCAAGATGGACACATGGAAAAAAATGTAGGAAGCTTATGTCCAGCAGTGGACCCTGAGAAGCTGAGAAGAAGAAGGAGAAGATATACTTATCACATAGAATTTTAGAAAAGAACTTACATTAATTGTTTTCTATGGAGTTCTAAGTACCTAATTAAGAAATAAGTCGTTGACATAGTCATTAAAATCAAATATTTAAAAGCAATTTTTAAAATCTATGCCAAATATGTAGCTAAACTTCAAGAAATAATTATTTTCTTGGGTGATGTAGAACCTTTTCACACCACTGTGTTTCCAAATTACCCTATATATAAGGACTTTATTAAAAATAATAAATACCCAAGAGGAATCCTGCTGGAAAATCTACTATTTACCCACACCAGATGAAAGACTGTTAAATCTGCGGATGTCATTCATAACACTTTCTAATGTTCTGAATATGTTTTGCCTCATACTTTGGACTTCATGATTATATAGAAAAAAAGTTTGAACTAACTCATACATTATTTTAACAAATAGGATATGATTTTAAATCCTATTTGTGTCATAGTTAATGAGTTCTTGTTTTGTTTTAGCCACCCAAGTAAATATTATGGAAGTAATGTATTGTTCTTGCTTGCGTTGTTACTAGCCAGAGATTTGTATAACCCACATATTAATCAAATCTATCTAATATTTAGAAATAATATGTATAAAGTTTACTGATGCATGTGCTTCAAATAGAAGGGACAGTTCATCTAGCGTGTCCAAAAATATCTGTAATATTCAGCAGTTATTTACTTCAAATAGTAAATAACAGTGTAGGTCCTGTTAAATTACGGTTCAGAACCGTTCCGAATTATTCGTTGCTATTCTGTTAAATAACGTTCACACGCGATGACCTGTCGTACATGCACCACAAAATAGAAATTATACAGGTCAAAGTATAACAGACGGTTGGTGCAAAGTGCGAGGTTCCACCTTCCAACACGAATGTGGTTATTTTCGATACTACGTATTTCAGGCACAAACGATTTAAAAAAACACCTGAATTACTGTCTATATATGCAAGACCAAGCAAAACAAATATCTGGCCTTGCACTTTACCACAAAGTAGTTTAAAATATCTTCTTGGAGCTCATATTCTAGCTTTGTGGTTTAAGTAGGCAACAGTTAGACTTGTTGAGTCATTTTTCCCACGCTTCTAATATACGAGCAGAAATGCAATGTAGCTAATACCGAAATTTTAATTAAATGTGGCTGAACCCGTGGGCTACGTCACGTGCTTGTGCGTATAAATGTAACAAACTAAATAACAAAACAACAATTGTGGATTTATTTTTTATGATTTATGCTATTTGTGATTTTCAGTGGAAGATTGAAGTTATGTAGGTGGTGGTAAGTGCATTTGAAAATAGTCTTTCTGAATAAAAAACGTAAATAACCTTCTAATAAATTTAAACGTTTACGGGTTTATCAATGTGCTTTACGCAATAAAATATTGAGAGATGTGACATTATTATTCTGAATAGGCCCGAAACAACAAAATTTATACGATTACACACTATTTAAGCTTAAATTTAAGGTAATTTTATTAAATTACCACTCAATGTTAAGGCCAATAGATATACGAGGGGTATTTTTTAAATAAGGTCCGTTTTTTAATAAGAAGAAAAATACTGTAAATATCATTAAAATATATTTTTTTCCATATTCTACTTACTTTTATCTACTTTCCTACATAATTCCATTTAGTTCAAACATTTGTCATACCGCTCAACAAGTTTTTGAATTCCGACGTCAAGGAAATCTGCCGCCTGTGAAGAAGCCCAATCCATGACTGCAGTTTTCACTTCTTCGTCGTCGTTGAAGCGTTGACCACCAAGAAACTCCTTTAAGTACCGAAACAAGTGAAAATCACTGGGTGCAAGGTCTGGACTGTAAGGTGGATGATCCAGTTGTTCCCATCCAAAAGACCTGATTAGACCTTGTGTTTGTGCAGAAACATGTGGCCTTGAATTGTCATGGAGTAACATCACACCGGAAGACAGTAGGCCACGCCGTTTGTTTTGTATGGCACGCCGGAGTTTTCTCAAGGTCACACAATACGCATCAGAATTGATTGTTGTGCCTCTCGGCATAAAATCCACTATCAAAATCCCTTCCCTGTCCCAAAAGACAGTTGCCGTGATCTTTCGTGCTGAAATTGTCTGTTTGGCTTTCACCCTGGTTGGCGACGGTGTGTGTCGCCATTCCATTGACTGTTGCTTGGACTCAGCAGGAGTATGGTCACTAACAAGGATTTGGAAAGAAGATTCAACGAGAAGAAGTTGGGGAATTTCTACACAGCAAATAGTAAGAAATCACAGGATGAGGCAAATTATGGAGATAGAGAGCACAACAAGCATTGTCATCGATCAAAAGAAGTTGATGTGGTATGGGCATGTAAAAAGAATGCCAGAGAACAGGCCAGGTATTCTCGAGAGTCGAACGCTCCTAGTCGCATACGACTTTGACGTCATCTCGAGCGATTTTGTAAAAATGGTATTCTTGAACGCGACCGCTCGGCGAGCACGCGAAAATTGTCGACTAGGCGTGTTCGAATTGCAACGAGTGGTAGGATACCGTTCGACTTATACGTGCGGGCGCCTGAGATTCCAAGTGGTATTTGTATTTTTGTTTGCCCAAGAAACCATTGCATTCATATTAGATGCAAAATTGCCTGATTAACTGTTTGAAAATTTAATGTGGAAGTATAAACAATAAATCTTATTTTTGAGGATTATAATAAAATATCGATAGCTTGATTTTTCTCTTATCCATCTGTATAAATACTTAGTGCTTAAAATATATTGCTCAACAAATGAACTAGACCCCAAGCATATAATAATAATGTTAACAATGTTAATTAAATATTAATAGGTGTTTGTAATGTTTTCTTATACAAATTTATACAAAAAGACGATTTGCAATTCGCTGTCGAAATTGCCTCCCAGCAGCCAAATCCGGATGAACACGCCCCAATGGTTCTGCACGCACATTATTTAAAAGATTATTGTCTATAACTCCCAAATCTTCTTCGACATCCTCAGCAGGTGGTTCAAGGTTATGTTCTATGCACATATTGTGCAGCACCACGCAGGCATTTATAATTTGTGCTGCACGCTCGGGATGATAATTGAGCACTCGTTGTCTAGAAGGCATCTGAAACGCATCTTCAAAACTCCATTGCAGCATTCTATAGTGCAACGAGTTGTTGTTAAACCACGATTAAATGCAAACTCCGGAGTTCCTTCTACAGCAATTACAAATGGTGTCAGAAGCCATGTACGGAGTGGATATCCCGAATCGCCTAAAATTTCCAGGATAAAAAAAAGCTTTTTAACTTTAAGCTTAATTTACCAATTAAATAAAAATCTCTATGACCATCTTCATGCAGTCTTCTCATAGCTCCATGGACTTGGGAATTCCGCCATATATAAGCATCATGTGTGCTACCAGGAAATCGAGCATTCACATTTAGGATTTTAAGGTTTTTTTTTTTATTATGAATTATAGTGCCTCGACTACAAGGCCATTGGCACTTGTACTATACAAGTATAAGTAATACATTTCATAAGATTTTATAATGCTAGATTTATGTGTCATATTTTATCTATTAAACTAGTACTTTTTATAAAGTTGAGTATGTTATTGACAGTTGATACAAATAGTATTGATTGTAATTGTGTGTTTAGATTGCAATTGTTTCTTTCCTGTGTATATATAGGGTATTCGCGTTTGAATTACATATCTACAAATTATAATATTAATGATGTTGGTACTTTTAAATAATAAAATTTACAAGTTGCACATTAAGGGAATGGTATCGTTTCCTGTTCATATAAAATATAAATGTGTTCAGGGTGATTTGCGTCATTACGGGGAGGTGCAACGATTGCCACAAAGTAGTTCCAACAGACGACTTCACTTAAAATTCAACCTTGAAAGAAGAGAGAAAAGAGCTCTACCCTAGCTCTGTTCTTTTTTATCGGGCATACCAATATTGCAACAATAAAAATACTAAATTGTGCTACATTTCTAGTGACTTTTGTGAATGTTGGCATGGAATTTGGTGTTCGTACAACATAACCTATTAAACCGTTCAAACGTTATTGTTCCTGCGTTTTTTCGTTAGTGTTCACGTGTTAGTTTTGCTTTGTTCCATCTGTTTATTTACTATTATCAAAAAAGTTTTTTTCAAGACTACTTAGAATTTTTATAACTTGGGTTGAGGTAAGTCCTACATCTTCTTAGTTAGGGTGTACAATGGGCCAAATGTGGCCTAAGTGCGTAGAGATGCTTGGAAAACCGCGTCCTCGATCTCGCTCTTTCAAAGCAAGCAAGCAAAGCAAGCAAGTCCTACATCTATAATTTATTATTTTTGTATTCTTTATTAAAACATATTTTTGTTTCAATAAAACGAAATAAATATTTCATGATTTATACTTATTATTTCTTCTTTTAGTAAACTCGGAAAATGCCGCGGTGTTGCTACAAAGGTTGTAACACCTCATCAAAGTCTAAGAAAACGAAAACTATTCGTTATCGACCATTTCCTAAACCAGTAACAAACCTTACAAAATGTTTGTTATGGTTGGAATTATGTGCCAATGATAAATTGAAGATCAGCAACATTACAAGAAACACTTATATTTGTGAGAATCATTTTGTTGCTGGAGAAACTGATCCTACACCATACTATGAAGCTGCCGGTGAAGATCCTAGAAAGTGGAAAAGTTTTGAGGTTGGCTGTATAGTAGAATTGGGGAGTAACAATGAAGACATGGAAGTTGCAGCTTCAATAGAAAATGTTCAAACACAAACGAACGGTGATGACGACCACAGTTACAGTCGATCAAACACAGGTGTGGTTAATGGAAAAGAAGATAAACAAACACAAACAACAGCGAGAAATCTTTTTCAAGCAAGCGGTAGTCATCAAATTGTGTATGAAAGTAGATTTTCTTTTGCATCTCTCTCTAAAAGTATGCATTTTAAGTACTTCACTGGCTTAACATTGCAGCACTTTGAGTCTTTTTATACATTTTTAGACCCATCGATTATGCCGGCGTTAAAATATACCAGCCGAAATAAAACCCCCATAAACAGTAACCGATTACGGCGCTTTACAGACAAGGATAAATTGTGTTTAACACTTGTACGATTAAAGAGAGGGTATACGTTGAAGGAGTTGTCAATCTTCTACAAATGTAGTATATGCTATGTTTCGGTAATATTTCATACCTGGATACAGTTTATATACCTTCAGTGTTGTGGCCTACGAAACAGTCTTGTCCAAGGAGCTCGAAGTATGGAAAGGCATGAAGTACCTGCTTGTTTTCGAGGATTTGATGAATCTGTGACGATGGTTTTGGATGCAACTGAAGTAAGACTTCAAATGTCAAAAAACTTTCAACGTCAGGGAAATACATTTTCAAAATATAAG
>JABXWE010006468.1:0-22174 GCA_014611495.1 Limonius californicus | reverse complement strand
GTGTCTTTACTGTTACTAATAGTGAAGAACTTGATTTTTTATCATTCTACAGAAGGTATGTTGCGTTGAGACCATCAGATTACGACACCCCATATCGTCTATTTCTACGATATTGTAACGGAAAATGCTCTAAACAAGTGGTGGGAATGAATATAATTGGAAAAATACCCTGTGAAATCGCCCAGTATTTGAATTTATCAGATTATAAATTATATACAGGTTACAGTTTTCGTCGCACGTCAGCTACTCTTCTAATTAATGGAGGAGGTGATATCATCCAACTGAAACGTCATGGAGGTTGGAAAAGTTCTTCTACAGCCGAGGGATACATTGAAGAAAGCATTAATAATAAAATTGAAACGGCACAGAAAATCTTGGGTAAAGGTGAATCATCTAAAGTGCAAATTGTTGAATCAGTAACAATGGCGGAACATACAATTTCAAACTCATCTAGACTTTCTTCATCGTCTGGAATTGTCATAAAAAATTGTAAGAACTGTACTTTTAATTTTCATTCCTCAAATTAAATAAATTTTTGGAAATATGTAAACTCTCGATTGTAGAAAAAATCTTGTGTGTAATTCGAGCGCAAATTCATTGTCGATTTCAAGGGATTGCCGCGCTCCTTCATCGCGCGGCAACTGTCTCTTTCAATCGACAATATATCATTTTGCGCTCTTAATACACAAATAGCTATTATGTGCATACACTTACATTTCGTATGAAAATGGTGATACTTAGCTCCACGAAGATGATGCAAAGTATTCCTTCGTTTTTATATTATATATAGTGTGCCGTTCCAACAGAACTGTAAATGAAGAGGGAGGGTTTGACATAGAAAACTCGTTTATTGATTATTTGGTACAAGGACGCCACACAATTTCAAACGCGGGGGAAGAAAAAGAAAATCACAGTTGGGAAGAGCTTTGCGCACAGTGAACTGAGCTCGACTGATCTACCTGAAGCTTTTGGAACAGCATCTAAAAATTCTAAAGCATCATCATCTAAAGCACCGAAATTTGAAACGTCAAAAATGTAAATGGTGGATTATTTCTCAGATGAAGACGAAGAGGCACATGACCAACTTTCAGCACTGGGAGATTCTGAAGACGATATAGATGAAGTACAAGATATGCAGGAGGATATTGAATTTCACAGGAAACTTAACTCTGTCTACTTGAAGAAAAATACAGCTGAAAAAATCAGAGAATTTAGATTTAAAGATGCCACGAAGACTGTAAGCGAATATGTTTTGTTCTTATATGAACAGGATACATATCCTGGAATGATAACATAGATCCACCGAAGCAAATGTCAAAACGAGGCTTGTATATTGTTCCGGAATGTGAATGTGATTAAGGTGGAATTAATTTTTTTAAACCTGGTTGGTAGGCAGAAGTATAGGCATAATAAAACTTATAAAGAGAGTATTATTTAGTTATATTTTTATGGAATTTGAATGTTTTGCAGTTAATAAAGGCCGATACATTTATAAAATGCCCATAATTTACCTCAAAACAAATCCGAAATCAAAAATTGTTACAGGAAAAGATCAGCAATTGCTTAAGTTTTACAATGGTGTAAGTTTTCTTTGCACTAGATACATTTGTGGTATTAAATTATTACTAACACTCACGTAATTATGACGACTATTTATTACAAATCAAAACATACACAATTTAATGACGGACACAAAGAAAAGGTATACATGCGCAGACTGGTTACATTCCGGACCTGTCACCAACGGTAATGGTTGAGGATGGCGTCGCCGGAAACTGCCTGTCCGCCATGGTCGGTTTACGGCTTCCCCATTGGCTGCTTCGTACGGTTGCATTTCCGTAGAATGTTCTGGAACGTTCTATGCAACCGCGAAACTTAAAAAGCCTGGGACCGGTACATCACCCCCTTTCCAGTGAAACGGCTAAGTTGCGGAGAATCGTAGGGGCGGTTTTGTTGTCCTGCCTGATCTCGTGTGCGTAGCGGATTGACAGTGCTGTTGGTGGGCTAAAATTGCGGGTTTCAATAGATCGGTTGAAACGACTTTGGTGCTACCATTGCAAAGTATCTTGTAAACTTTGGTGTTTACTCGGGCGATGACTTCATGAGGTCCTGTATAGGGCTGCTGAAGTGGACGACGGACCGCGTCATAGCGTAGAAACACATGTGTGGCGGTAGCAAGCTCTAGGTGCACAAACACAGTTTTTGCGTTGTGGTGGTTTATTGGTACGGCCCTTAGTTCCCGCATTTGCTGACGGAGGATTGCTGCAAAGCTGGCTGGGTCACTGGAAGTGTTCTGGTTAAGAAATAGTTTTCCGGGTAAGCGGAAGGTTGTTCCGTAGACTAGCTCTGCAGGTAATGCCTTGAGGCATTCTTTGTAGGTTGCTCGAAGTTCTAATAAGACGGTGGGTAACACCTCTGTCCATTTGTCAGTTTGGTGGCACATGATGGCGGCTTTAAGTATGCGATGCCATCGTTCCACCAAACCATTGCTTTGAGGGTGGTACGCCGTAGTCCTCGTGCGTTTGATTCCTAACATATTTGAAAGATATGTTACAAGGGACGCTTCAAACTGCCTACCTTAATCTGTGGTGATTGTTCGTGGTGCACCAATGTGGTATTAAATTAGTAATAATACTCATGTAATTATGACGACTATTTATTAACAAATCAAAACATACACAATTTAATGATGGACACAAAGAAAAGGTATACATGCGCAGACTGGTTACATTCCGGACCTGTCACCAACGGTAATAGTTGAGGATGGCGTCGCCGGAAACTGCCTGTCCGCCATGGTCGGTTTACGGCTTCCCCATTGGCTGCTTCGTACGGTTGCATTTCCGTAGAATGTTCTGGAACGTTCTATGCAACCGCGAAACTTAAAAGCCTGGGACCGGTACATATTGTACTGCCATAAAACTCATCACAAATCAAGCGGTGCAAAGTTAACCCAGCGTATAGCCTGCTTTGCACCAAATTTTAAATACGTGTAATTAAAAATTGGGACAATTTATCAAATTTATATTAAACACAGGTATAATTCAGCATCTACACAACAACCCGGTGCTATTTCAAAATTGCTACAATCCTTTTTACGGCAAGCTTTACAATTATACAAAAATACACTCTAAAAAGTGGTGCAGGAAAACCAGATACAGAAGTTGCATCATACAGGCCGATAAGCTTACTACCAATCCTATCAAAATTATTCGAAAAGATGTTTCTGAAGCGATTAATGCAATCAGTAAATGAAGATGAACTGTACCCTGGCTTCCAATTTGGCTTCAGAAGACAACACTCTACGGTTGAGCAGATCCACAGAGTAGTTGACGTTATAAACACCACGTTCGAAGAAAAGAGTTACTGTTCAGCCGCCTTCCTTGATGTCAGCCAGGCCTTTGATAAGGTCTGGCATGAAGGCCTACTCTACAAATTAAAACGAATGCTACCTCATACCTTTTATATGATCTTAAAATCATACCTAGAGGAAAGGTTCTTCCAAGCAAAATTTAACCAGGAGATCACCTCCTTGTACACCATCAAAGCAGGAGTGCCCCAAGGCAGTGTCCTGGGTCCAGTTCTCTATTTAATATTTACTGCTGACCTACCCACAAGTGACAGCACAACCACGGCTACCTTTGCCGACGATACGGCCATCACAGCAAAAAACCCTAATCCAGTTGAAGCAGCCCGCCTGCTTTAGGAACACTTAGATGAGATACAGTGTTGGACAGACAAATGGCGAATAAAGCTCAATCAAAGCAAGTCAGTACACATCACATTTACAAAATGCCGTGGACACTCCCCCCAAGTCTACATCAAGGGTCAACCTTTAACACAGCAAGACAATGTCAAATACCTAGGTATGCATTTAGATAAAGGCCTCACATGGCGCACGCATATCCTAAAAAAGCGCTATCAACTGGGCGCTAAACTCCGCGAATACTATTGGTTAATAGGAAGGAAATCAAAGTTATCCCTGCAAAACAAACTGCTAACGTACAAGATGGCCCTAAAACCGATTTGGACCTACGGGATCCAGCTGTTGGGAACCGCCTCCACATCGAATATAGAAATCCTTGAAAGATTCCACTCCAAGGCCCTGCGAATCATAGTCAACGCACCATATTTCATAGCAAACAAGGATATTCTCGACGACCTCAATGTACTCTCAGTTAAGGAAGAGTTAGTGAAGTGTAGTGCCAAATATGTGAAACGATTAGACGTGCATCCCAACCCGTTAGCCATAAACCTATTAGACAATAGTGATTACCAGTACAGACTCAAAAGAAACACGCCATTAGACTTACAATATAGATTTTTAAAATAAATTAAAATAGCTCTAATCATATCCACCTTCCAATAAGCTACGGAGTAGGTGTCACAGGTCACCTGCTCTCATGCCAAATAGTTCATACAACTGATTTGCTTAATGTCATATGTATACAATGATAGATTGCAAATAAATCCTTCAAAAAAAAAAGTGGTGCAAAGTACGGTAACTGATTAAGGGATTTAGGCAACGTTGTCTACTTTAATTTTTCCAAGATCACAGGAAGTAGATAAACTGTATCTAGTAATGTGTTACGGGCCAATCGAGCTTTTTCGACGATTCGTAACTAGCTTGATGAAAAAGGGCCTACAGCTTAGTTCAGAGGAGTAGGGGGAGTTCGTGAAAATCGCTTATGGGAGAAAATCTTTAGTTGTGTACAGGGCGAGTCAAAATAAGTGGGCGCCACCTTCCAAATCCAGCTGGTCGTAGGTCCTCGTGGAAGGCCGAGAAACCGACAGCTTACGGGAACGGAACTTACCTCCTCCTATATATTTAAAGCTTGCAAAATTCTTACACCAACAAGTACAAAAGACACAATAACAGACAGTAAACTTTAAAACACATATAATGAAACGGTTAAAATATGACAATACAATGAACTGGCAAGTTATAACGCAAAAAGTTTGACTTTTTCGGGCGACGGGAACGAACCAAATTCCAGCAATACACTTGCACGATTTCTTTTTTTTCTTTTTCACATCACAAAGATCCGAACTGAATTCGACAGGAGCAATTAACTTTGATTGTCTAACACCAAAGCGAACATTCTGTTATTTATTTATCCGCCTTTAAGTAGATTTCATTTTGCTCTACAGCAAACGGTAATGCGGTTAACTTAACAGAAGCGCCACGAAGGAAAAAGAAACTATATTCGAAGTTACGTCCGTCTATCTTAAAGGTCTAGCTTCGACTGCCTTAAAAATGCAATGGGAACTTGCACCCCCCTCAAAAGATTGCACCACATTACAAAATCATATGAAATGTTCTACAAAGATTTTTTTTAAAACGCGAGTTCTGGGAACAGTCCGAGGTCGAGCGCGAAAAAACAAGAGTCTGCAATTTTGACACGAAAGAAACTGTTTAACAATGGCGAAAAATATCTTACAAAGAAAAACCTTGAACAACTCTGGGACTCCCGTGGGTCATAAATTTCAGGACGGAAAACACCAATGAAATTTAACAATGCTCAATTCTTCAAAGACGTAATGTAACCAAAACTGCATCCAATATACAAACGGCAATTAAAATAGCGCGACCAATTCTTACGAAGCGGCAAACAAATTAAGAAATTGATTCATACAGAGCGGCAAATTTGAAAATAACATAACAAATGATAAGATACTGAAATCTATTTTTCAGAAGTTCAGTCAAATCTCCAAGAATGAATTACACCCTTTGGTGGCGCAGGACTTTCTCACACTATTGTGTTTTTTATCAATTTAAAACGTGGGCAACCATAAAATGCAAAATTTCGTATTAGAGGAATTAATATTTCAAATTATATATCTTTAAGTGTGCCTCTTCTCGCATACTTTCACCCATTTTCTCTTAAGTTTATTATAAGGTTGCCTCTTATAATTATGTACTAAACCAAACTATTCCAATAAAGCTAATAAAGCGAATTGGGACAAAAAACAGCTGTGCAAATTTGCAAATGTTCGAATTAAATTAAACCTATCAAATTAGAAACGATCACTGCAGAGGAATCTCACAATTTAAAGTAGAATTTACAAACTCGTAAAATCTGTAGAATCTCAGTCAGATGTCGCGAGAAGGACCTGTCTGACAAATAAATGGCTTGACACATTCCTTTGCAAAATTGACTCTAGTGCTCGATATTTCTAAAAGGGTTGAGAAACGTCTAGCATTGATCACCCGGAAACATTTACCATAATACCGTAACTAAGATAAGTGTCTGTAAATTTGTTATTCTGAAAAATTATAATAATTATTAGCAATTTCAGTAAGCCAACAAAACTAGGAAATTTCATACATGTTTTAGTGTGGTATATCAGATTTGTAAACGAGAATATATTCAGAACATAATAGCGCACTCAATGAATAATTCAATCTCAACCCTATGTTTACGAAAATATCAGCAGCGCCCATACTAGGCTCAGAAACTTCCTAAATAAAATAGTCCGCGACTTCTCATCAATACGTTAGTGGATTCCTTTTTATGTGAAAGCTTGGTTTCAATATTATATCAAGAAATTATGAAAGAGAAAGAACGACTGGATGTAAAAATTAGCAGAAGTTGTCCGTAATGACTTTCGACTTTCACAATTATGCTGAATAATTTCAAACACGCTGATGTATAAGGAATGTACAGGAATAGCTATCATAAATAACACAGATTTAGTGGAACCGTTTATCGGACCTGTCAGCTATCAATCAGCCCTCCGAAATGCCAATATCGTCTATATCGGAAATACAGAAATATTTGTATCAGCTTTTTGGAAATGTAGGCAGTTAGGAAAATAGAAAGAAAATTCATCGTACAGAATTTATAGGTGCGATTAGTCTAATCTTGAATTTTTTTTTAAGGAACATGTTGTCTTTTTACCATAGCTATATATTAGGACCTTTCCATTATTGTCCACCTCTTCAATGGCCTAAGAAACTTAAAATTACAAACGAAAATTTGCAAACCAACAAAGTAAAAATAAACGTATACACAGTTTATTCCACCTCAATACAGTAAATATTCAAAAAGTTAGAAGTAGCGACCAAATCCTATTTTCTACCTAGGTAAACGTAGGTAAAATAATGCGGTATAATCATAGATTTCCGGATTGGACTTGTGTATTTACGTGCATTTCCAGAGATCTGTATGTAGTAAATGCACTGAAAGGCAATGGCAGGGAAGTAAGGGATTCGCTATCAGAACTGCTAAACGACTTGAACAACTCAGACAGTAATGATTATTGTTTATTTGATCGCAGAACTTGCGAAATTTATTCGCTACTCTGAACGGCATATTGCTGCAGACGGCTTCGGAATAAATC
Organism: Limonius californicus; assembly: GCA_014611495.1. Classification (NCBI taxonomy): domain Eukaryota; kingdom Metazoa; phylum Arthropoda; class Insecta; order Coleoptera; family Elateridae; genus Limonius; species Limonius californicus. The sequence continues at coordinate 14,833 of JABXWE010006468.1, read as the reverse complement.
AACACATTTCATGGTTATGACTAGTTAAAATGACACTAGAAGGAAAATTCCATCCTTGGAAAAATTCATCAATTTGTCAGTTAACCTGAACGACTACAACCCTAATTAATTTACAAGAAGCAAAACTAAAGTAAATTTGTAAACCAAATTTGAAAATTCCGGCAGAAAATCCTGAGAAACAACAAGTTTAATTGTGAATGTCAAATGGGGTTGCGAGTACTCAGTATAATTGGAGACCAACGTTTCCAATTAAAAATGTTGACGATGTGAATAAAAGTCTTAACATGTGATGGGCAATACTTATATGTTTTAAATAAGTAATAGTTTTGTGGTTTAAATAGTTTAAAGGGAACTATTGAAAAACGAACTTTAATTAGCATATAACCTTGTGCAGATGTTAGAACATTATGTTGGTTTTTATGCCAACAACACTGAAACATATCTCCACATGTCTGAAAATAAATTTTGATGAGTACGTACTTACTTACTTCCTCTTCTTTATAGGTTCCTGACCTGTTCTACGTTTATAAGCCTCTTGTGTTGTGGACGTCCAACTCTCCGTCCACCCTTTTGGTGTCGTCCCCTTGATCGTGTTCCTTGTGGTCTAGTATTCATACATATCTTTATGAGCCTGTTTTGTGACATTCTTTGTACGTGTTTATGCCACTTCCTTCTTCGTTTCTTTCCTCATTTTACTATGTCTTCTACATTGCATTGATCTCGTATTATATTGTTGTTTACAATATCTGCTACCCTCACAATGCCAATATTGAGAGAAGTATCAGTGTAAAACAGTCAACGATTCTGCGTATAGCTCTTAAGCTGGTCCGGAAAATATTAATTTAAAAAAAAATATCTGCTAATCTTTTTCCTGTTATTGTTCGTAGTACTTTCATTTGTTTTGTTCGCAATAATTGTTTGGTTTTCTTTGTTTCTATGCTGTAAGCCATAATTGGTCTTACGCAAGCTCTGTATATCTGTGTTTTTGCTTCAATACTTAGACCTTTATTTTTCTAAATGATATCTCTACGAGCCCCTGATATTGCTGCCTCTTTTATTTGTTTGTATTTTGACTTCTTCCACTATATCTCCGTAGTTGGTTATTAATACTTCAAGGTATTGGTATTTCATTACTTGTTCTATTATTTTCTCGCTGGTTTCTTATTTACACCTGATTGGTTCTTTGGAAACTGTTAGGCATTTTACTTTGTCGATGTTTATCATGATATTAAATCTATCTGCGGTTTTTGTAAACTTGTTCAATAACCTTTGTAATCTGTCCTCCGACTGTGCTATTAGCACTACATCGTCTGCATATCCTAATATTTTAATGCTTTTATCTCCTAGTGTGTATCCTTCTTTTACCGATTTAACTTCTTCTATTATTTTGTCCACAAAATAGCAGGGAGTTCAGACTGTCTCCTTGCCCTACTCCTACGTTTATTGCTATTTTATTTTTCAGTTTGTTGTCATTCCTTATTTTTGTAGTGTTTCCAGTGTTCATTTCATAGATTAGTCGTGATATTCGGTACGATATTCTTGGTAGTGTATGTTCGAATTATGTATGGTTGTTATTAGGTCTTTAAATGTGACTCTATCGAAGGCCTTGGTCATGTCAATGAATCAGAGAAATGCTGGTGTTTGATATTCTATTGCTTTTTCTCGGATTTGTGGTAATGCAAGGATGGCGCCAGTGGTTGAACTATTTCGGCGGAAGTCTTGCTGTTCATCACTTATTTGTATGTGTTTCTAGATTTCTGTTTTTAAAATGCCTGTGAAATGCTTGCGAGTAATGTAATGCCTTTATAGTTTGACAGGGTCTTCCTAATTTCATTTTTAGTATATCGGTTTCCTGATAATTTTTTCCACTCATTGGTACCTCAACATCCTGTAATATTTTATTGAAGCGTTTTGTGATTTCTTCTGTTATAGTTTCTCCTGCGTACTTGACTAACTCGTTACGTATCGTGTCCTTCCCCTGGTGTTTTTCTGTTTGCAAGTATCCGTATTGCTCCCAACACTTCTGTTTCTTCTATTTTAATGTTTCCATGTGTTTGTTCAACGTTTATGATTCGTAATGTGTCTTCTTCCTAGTTACTCTTATTCCCGTAAAGTTGTGTGAAGTACTGCTGCCATTCACCTGGTTTGATATTGGTGATAGTTAGGTATTCATTGACATTGGATTTTCTTCTTCCTCAACATATTGCATACTCACTTTTGTCCAGTATATAGATCACTTTCCATTTCTTTAATGAAGGCCGGCCAGTAATCTCGTTTAATATTTTTTACCATTGCATTTACTTCATTTCTTGTTTGTATATAACGTAATATAATTTTTTCGTTTCTTTGTGATTGGTTTTGAATATGTGCGTTGCTTTTCATATTTGCCAGCTCTTTGACTTCCTCAGTAAACCATGGTATCTTGTTGTTCTCCGCTCTGACATTAATTCGTCTTGCGCCTAATGTTTCTTTTCCTGCAGTATATTTGTTTTCAACTTATTCCAGCTTCCTTCTAAGGTATCGGATTCTAATATTATGTTGTTCTTTATACGTTCATTAAATCATCTCACGTATAGCCATCTGGTGGTGTCGTCTTGTAGCGCTTCTATGTTCATTTTTTCAATGTAAAATGGTGCTATTCTTCTACCGACTTTTATACTTATTCGTTCGTGTTTTACATAAGACAATTTTATGGTCTGATCCTACATTGGGTGAAGTGAGTGCTTGCACATCAATAATTTGTTCTCGTTTAATTGCTCTATTAGTTATTATGTAGTCTATAACTGTTTGTCTATCGTATGATCTCTGTGTGTACAATTGTACATCCAATTCTCCCATTGAAGTCTCTCAGTATAATTATTTTGTTGTGATGGTTAAATTCATCAACTTCTGTTTATAATTTGTTGTAGAATTCTGTTCTTTCTTCTTTCGTCTTACTAGTATCTGGTGCGTATATTGATATGATAAGGGTCACTTTATTTGCTGTTTTGATTGTTACCACCAGTATTCCATCTGACACATATTTAACGTCGTCGGTTGCTGTTCTTGTACTTTTTATTTATTAGTAGCCCTATACCTGATGATGCGTTGTCTTGTTTATTTTTCTTACGTATAACATTAATACATCGTTCTAAGACTGTACTATTCCTTTACCTTTTTTCTTAGTTTCAAATATATCAATTCTACTCTTTTCCATTTCTAGCACTACTTCTTGGTCTTTGTTTCTCCATGTTCTTATATTCCAACTTGCTAATATAGTTATGTCGTTCTTCAAAATTCGTTTCCTGTTTCTGGCATGGTTGATCAACTTTGGGTTCAGTCCTGCTTGTTTCACGGCTCTTTGAGCAATATACAAATCTTTGTAACGTTTTGCTCAAGGCAGGTTGCAAGCCTTGCCCGGGAACCCTCCTTTCCCATCTCGGACTTGGGATCGGGCAACGGAGGAGTTATTTTGATAAGAGCTAGTTTGAATTTGTTTTATAACGAGAACTCGAATAATTTTTCATTCGACCAGACAATTTAGCTAACCTGTTTAATATGGGTTTGACGTAAATTTGGACGCAATGGTACAATTACGCTATTTAACCAACTAAACTTATATACAGAGTATCAACTGCGGAAAAGATACTTCCATATAAAATGGCCCTTCCAGAGATACCTTATATCATGAACGTTTTTAATAGTTGTAGTTTATCGTCCATATAACAGGGAAAATAACAATATATATATATATATATATATATATATATATGTAATTATAAGGTGTTACATCGCAACTACCCTAAAAGACTAACCAGCAATTTTTATCTAACTTAAATTAACTAAATGGTGACGCTAAGAATTCACCCACTGGTGTCCTTTCAGTTTTATCTTACAACACGTTTTTGTGTGTGTGTTTGTGTTGCATCACTTTGCTCTGCTTTATTCACTGACACTTGCACGTCTCTTCTCACTAGGTCTGTACGTGGTCATAAAGCCTGGTCTCGTGCTTCTGGGCAAGGTTTCCTCTGTCACGGTTTTTATACCTAGATCCCTGTGGATACCACTTTTTCTAGCTTACCAGGGTGCTTCTACAATATTCCTCAGCACTTTGTTCTGGAAATTTTGAATTAGTTTGATGATAGTTTTGCTGACGCCGCCCTAATGTTGACTACGTAGTTCTATACGGCATGCTGGTTTTAAAATTTGATCGTACGAAGTAGCTTGTTATATATTGAAAGTTTGTGTTTCCTCCCAGCAGCCAATACGTATTCCTATATTTTAAATTTTCTTCTTCTCTTTTGTTCTTTATGTGCTATTTCCATCGTAATTTGACATCCAAGTTCATCCCAAGATACTTAGCTGTATTAGTATGCGGTATGACGCTGTTCTTGAGTGTCACTGGCACGTAATCGTATTTCTTGTTCATGAAGTTGATATATACTGACTTGCTTCCGTTTAGTTTTATTCTCCATCGTATTGTCTATCTGTCCACCTGGCTTGTGGCTTGTTATAATGTTTCTGTCGATTCTTCAGTTCCTTTGCCTACCGTTGCTTTGATTGCAACGTGGCTATTGTTATCGCATTGGTTGACGGCCTGTCGTTGGTGTACCATAGATATAGTATTGGCCCCAGTACATTGCCCTGTGGTACCCCTGTCTTAATTTCGTATAAATCGGAGTATTCCTCTTCTTGCTTGATCCAGAATAGTTTGTTTGCGATGTAGGACTTCAGAAGTTCAGCAAATTGTTTAGGCAGATTTTCCTCTAGATTATGATTTAGTCCTTGATGTCATACTTTATTAAAAGGCTAGGCCACATCTAAGAAGATTGCTGAGCAGACATTTTCTCTTCAAGGCTTTTCTCTATCGTATTTATCACCCTGTGAACTTGCTCTATAGTTGAATGTTGGTTTCCGCATCCAAACTGGTTTTTTGGCATTACTTCTTTTCTTTCTGTTATTGGTTTGAGCTTTTTGAGTAATAGTTTTTCAAATAGCTTTGAAATTATTGGTAAGAGCGAAATGGGCCGATATGATGCAGTGTCATTCGGCGGATTTTCTGACTTCAGTATCATTATGACTTCGGTTACCTTCCATACATTCGGTACAGATTTTAGTCGAAATGCTGGATTTATCGATAGTTTTAGTATTCCTTTTCTAGGTAGATGTTTCCATACTTTCCCTGTTAGTAAATCAAATTCCGGAGTTTTTTTTCGATTTATGTTTTCTTTAATTTCGTTTGCCACATCTCGTGGAGTGACTGATTTTATTTCTTTCTTCTCTTTTCCATCTTCCGCATACAGTGCTTCATTTTGTACTTATTTTCATTCGCTATATATGTACGAAAAGTAGGACCTGCTAAAATTTCCACCACCATTACTTATCTACTTGTTATAGGTTTTATATCAATTTTGTGTTATTAACCACGCAAACTAATACTCTAAGTGTTAACCTTAGATTGAAATCTCTCGTAAAAAATAGCTCTCGAAGATACCTAAAAATATCATCAAATGGCTATTCCAAACTCAGCTTTCTTTGCAGGATTAATCATTATTAATGCTTGTATATAATAGGCCTCAGACTAACTGAACATAAAAATATGTGCACGTAAATTACTATTAACAATGCACATAGCTATTACTTACTACACAGGGTATAACTGAATGAATTGGTTAATTTTAAGGGGTGCTGTAGAAGATGTTCTTGAAATAATTGAGACTGAACTTAGTACGAGTACAGGTCGGATTGCTATTGATGCTACTGTTTCATATCAAAGTGTTCTTCATGAACAATTATTGCATCCTTTCCATGTACAGCGAATGCAAGCTCTGTTGAAGGCTGATTTTGTACAGACATTGCCGTTTTGTCGATGGTTTTTAGAACAACGGAATGACCCCAATTTTCATATATACCGAAGAAGCAAATTTTACAAGAAATGCAGTAATGAATACTCACAATAATCATCAATAGGCTGACGCTAATACACACGCAATAACACCTTCCCATCATCAACCAACATTTTCATGTCATATGACGGCCAACGGGCGGAGACTTCAATGCTAAGCACACCTACTGGGGCTCGCGCTTGGCTACAACAAAAGGAAGAGAACTATATAACCTCACAACAACTAATAGTTACAACATCCTTTCCACAGGCAGCCCAACGTACTGGCCAACGGACCCCAGAAAAATTCCTGACCTAGTAGACTTTTTCATTGTTAAGGGCCTTGCATTGAATTATATGGATGCCGTCTCCAACTACGATCTCTCATCCGACCACACTCCGGCAATAGCTACTATAAGTGCGACGATAATATATAAAGAACCTAAGCACACCCTTAGCAACAGAAGAACAAACTGGCAAATGTTCGAAGAGCACATTAATGAACATCTAAACACAAACTTGAGATTAAAATCACCAGAGGATTTGGAAACCGCTATACATCATTTAATAACAACAATACAAGAAGGAGGGTGGCATGCTACACCACAACCTAGTAAAATCAAAATAAATTCACCAAACATCCCTAATGAAGTTATGGAACTAGTGAGAGAAAAAAGACGCGCAAGAGCTAGATGGCAATGGAGTCCAACATTGAAGACAGAACAAGGTATAACCAGCTAAACAATAAATTAAGAAGAAGACTAAAAGAAATCCGAAACGAAACTTTCCAAACTTACGTAACCGGCCTCTCTGTAGATGACCATTCAATTTGGAAGGCCACCAAAGGACTTAAGCAACCAAAAGTACACATGCCGTCTATGAAAGACCAAGCAGGCAAATGGGCAAGATCGGAGAAGGAAAAAGCGGACGCATTCGCAGAACATCTAGCAAGAGTATTTACGCCAAACTCTGAGGAAATCGACCAAGAAATTGAACAGAACTTACAGACTCCACTGCAGATGTCTCCACCTATGCGAAACTTTACCATCAAAGAAATAACAGATGAAGTGAAATTACTAAACAATAAGAATTCACCAGGATACGATCTTATAACTGGCGTTGTGCTAAAACAACTGCCAGAAAAAGGATTTCGATTCATCCAAATTCTCTTTAACAGTATACTCCGTCTGACATATTGGCCACTGCAACTAAAATTTGCTCAAATTATCCTCATTCCTAAGCCTGGCAAGCCTCCCAATGAAATAAAATCCTACCGTCCCATCAGTCTGCTCCCCATAATTGCAAAGCTCCTGGAAAAATTGCTCCTAAAAAGGATCAACGAGAACTCTCTGCAAGGCGAATAGATGCCAAATCATCAGTTTGGCTTTCGTCATCAACACTCCACAATACAGCAGTGCCATCGACTAACAAACATAATCCACACGGCACTCGAATCAAAAATCTATTGTACAACAGTGTTTTTAGACGTGAGTCAGGCTTTCGACCGAGTATGGCATCGAGGACTATTGCTAAAGTTAAAGAATCTATTCCCCCATCAATACTATCAAATATTTCAGTCATATCTCTCCGACCGCTATTTCCAGACAAAGGTCAACAACGAAACCTCGAAAATGAAGCTAATAAAAGCAGGAGTTCCTCAAGGCAGTGTCCTAGGGCCCTTAATGTATCTACTATTTACATCTGATTTGCCAACCACTGATCAAACGAACACGGGAACATTCGCCGACGACACAGCGATTCTTGCCAGCAGTGATGACCCAACGATAGCATCATCAAGACTACAAATCCATTTAAGTCTAATCAAAATATGGTTAAAAATATGGAGAATTAGAGTGAATGAAGACAAATCGGTAAAGGTTACCTTCACGATGAAAAGGTCAACATGCCCACCAGTTACCCTAAATAATAAAGTCATCCCTCAATCAAACGAAGCCAAGTATTTGGGATTAAATCTAGACAAGCGATTAACATGAAAGTTGCATGTAACCAAGAAACGACAACAAATGGACTTAAAAATTAAAAAGATGTATTGGCTAATTGGCAGAAAGTCTACTCTGACAATAGAAAATAAGTTACTGTTATACAAAACCATAATTCGCCCCATCTAGACGTACGGCTGCGAACTCTGGGGGTGCGCCAGTAGGTCAACAATAGACATAATACAACGGTTCCAGTCTAAAACCTTGAGATACATGTCTGACGCCCCATGGTACGCATCAAATCAATCGATGCATACTGACTTCAAAATTCCATATGTCAGAGAGATTATCAAACAGAAAGCTACAAAACACCACCACACCATAGAACTTCACCCTAACCCTACAGTCGCACCTTAACTGTAAAACCTGAAGTACGTAGACTGAAGAGAAAGTGGCCAAAAGACCTACCGGAATAAATCAAGGACGACGCCGCTGGGTGCCCATCCTAACGTCAATCTTACATACTATTAGCTCATAGAATGTGGACATTATATTCTGATTGCTAATAAAAATCACAAAAAAAATATGACGGCCGTCGTTATTGATAATTATCGGACCAATGTTTTTACTGCCGACAGTTAATAATCAAAATTATATTTGGATAATTATTGGAAGAAGAACCAGCAGTATTGCGGGAGGAAGTCGCGTTACAACCGCCGTAATTTATGGTTTATGCACGATGAAGTTCTTGCACATTTTACAAGAGTAATTATGCTAATCATTCAATAGGTAGCGTCCACGCTCCCTAGATTACAATCATTTGACAATACATTACCAAGACAATTAAATAAAGACGCAGTCAGGCATATATTTTTGCTCAAAGCTGTCGGTTCGAGCACTTTATACAAATAACACTTTCTAAATTTTATTAATTAATAGTAATAAATATTTAAATAATTTTTAGGATTGTTTATTATTTGAATTTAAACAATGTTTATAGGAATTTTTATCAGTTATTTTATGAGTAGACTACGCCCTTACAGTATGATCTAATCGTTCCGTTACACCTTGTATATAGGGTTTCTTAAAATTTTGTAGCCGTGGCAATATTCGCTTATTTTAATTATGTAAATAAATATTCTGAGCGTTTACTTTGGATCAGATGGAAATATCGCGGAAGTTATTTTCTGAAGTATTATAACCGCAAAGTGTATTTCCTCGGTTGATTGCTGCTGTAAATTTAGTTCCCTTCGTATGGTTATTTTTCACCAATTTTTCTGTGTAAGCGACATGCGATTAGCATAATTATAGATATTCAACACAGTTAAGCAAATGTTGACCAACAGTACCGAAACCATACATTTGCTATGGAGTTTAAGAAAGTTGTGTATCTATGCTAACCTGCCATTACAACTAAGTAAATTAATATTCGGGTGCCTACCCTTGGCGCAGAAAATATCCCTGAAAAATGACGGAAAAAGAATTTACTGGATAAAACAACTGCGGAAAACTAACACTCGCAACTAATGGTCGCTGCAAAGTCTGATTATTTCTGCATGATTGTTTTTCATAATTTTTATATGCAGGAGGACTAAAAATAATCATAAATATACTAAAACTACAAAAACCAGACAGTTACTGTAGGCTGTGTATAATTTTTGTGTCAATGCTAATATTTTGTCAATTTAACTAAGAAAATATATTCTGAGAGTCAACGTCGAAATATCTTCCGAAAGCAATTTTCCTGGGAAAATTTCCCCTTATAAATATCTTCAGATACTGCTTGTTGCAGGTCTTGCTGCTTATATATCTATGAACATAAATGTTTATGAAAATGTCTAGGGAAACCATCCACCTTCTACAACAGCCTGTATAAATAATTATATGTTCTAATTGTTTAATTTTTTCTTCTAAGCTAACCTGTTTTACATCAGCCATTGCAAAGGGTTAGAATAGAACTGCATTAGCCAACCAACCTGTAGACTGTCCACTTACGAGTGAGAGAGGTCTGGTAGTACTCGAGCTTGAAAGTAAGAACAAATAAATGGGTACAAACAAGATTATTGTTCGGGGATGAAAACTATCCTTAGAAGAAATTGACAGGATAAACCGAACCCATAATCATTATAAACGATGTTTAGCTATGTAGTTGTTTAGGTCCGGCCCGTTCTTCGCGAAAGTGATAACAATACCCGAAAGATATCATTATCAGCGATTCCAATAAGCGGCGTGAACTGTAGTAGCCATTAAACAAAGAAATGTATTTTGTTGTGTGGCTCTCTGGAATCTATTCTCAAGATAAGTATCACACCTGGTGTCAATATTTTTAACTGTCGGATATCATAAGCTCGTTAATAGACTATGCTTAGCAAAAATATGTAATGTCTTCAACAGAAGACTTGCAAAACCGTCATATGGGAGTAGGTATTTGTAGAGAAGGTATTCATTCTGGAAGTATCATGTTTTGTAGTTTTTTGTAAGAATATATGATAGATACAATTCTGGAGACAGTTTTTCTAAAATATCTTATCTATTTCTGTACATCCCACTTAAAACTTCATTGAATAAATGTTTTGGATGCATTACAAAATACATTTTTAAGATACCTCTTGGGCTCATAATACTAATTACTTTGAGAAGAAGCCCTGAATAATATTTTGATTTTGGAGCTTGTTAATTCATTTTAATTTTACTTAGGTCTTTATGTATTTCTAAACACCCCATTTAAAAATGTCTGAAACAGTTTTAGAAATTAACCAAAACCAAATTGTAAGGAAAAAATCTTACATATATATTTTATTTTGTAAGTGTTCTTTTATTATTTCTCCTTAAATTTAGTGGGACATAACCCAGAATGTGTAAATGCATTAAAACTGTACTCAACCCTCTACATCAAGAAAGTGTAAGAGGCTAACCGTTTACGAATAGGAAAGGTAAGGAGTTATGACGTAACAAACTCAATCAGCTTCCAGGACGGCACTAGGATGGTGTTCACCGCAGTGTCCCATCACATCGCTTACACTCTGATTAAACGAGAAGCTCTTAATATGTTGTGTGCCCTTGCACGCTAGAGGCATTTAATGGGAAGCGATGCGTTATGTTACAAACAAAATTATGCGAGACATTTAGATGCAGTACTAAGGGACAATTTGCAATTTTCGTCTTTAAACTTCCACTACCAAATCGTTACTGAAACACTCATTGAGGTTATTTAGGAAATTGGATCAGTTTTCGATAACCGATAGACTGAAAATTTTCAGATAATGCAGGAACCAAAAAATATAGAACTGTAGCATTGTGTCTAATTATTATGACGATATCAATATCTTATAACTTCTAGGTTATTAAAAATTAATAACTAAAAAGACATCTTAAAAACTGTAATGTTCTACACATACTTTACGTTTCTGCATGTGGGCATTTATTCGACATTGCGGAATGTAAGTGGCGGCGATGGATTAGAGGTTTGTGCAGCATACAAAGGCTTTTAAGGACACATTATGTTTTTATGGAGTTCTTGGCTGCTAATGGACAGTGGTTGCTAATAATATTACAGATTTACTTGACTTCCGATGTCAGTACTGACAACGACTCACTTAACGTAAATTTTCCTTTAGTAAATGCGTTTCGGTTGCTGGGCGATATTGATGGGCAAATTGCTCCTGTACTTGTTCATTTTAAGGGGAAGATGCCGCTTTCAAATTTAACTTAACGCGATTTAGCACTTGGCCAAATCGGATTATAAGAATTTTGATTTTATGCCTACATGAAATATCAGCAAATTCTCAATTTGTTTTTGAGTAAAGGAATAATTTACGGGACTGATTAGAAATAGTGCACTTATTTGCTTAAAGAAGTCCAATTTTTTATCAGAATTGCTACGTGGTTTAAGTTGAAGAAAATTAATATTTGAAATTCATGTGTTTTGGAAAAGCTGGACAAACATTCAAACCTTAACATGAATACCTGCAAAGTTTGTTATACAATGATGATTCATCAATTATTGTCCCTAATGTAGAAGACATTGACCGACAAATGAATATTTCTTTCCTATAAACGTCAGTTATTAACAATAATATATGCCAAGTTGCAGGTGCCTATCTTCTTGTTTATAAAAGTTATACATTTAATATTACTGTCGCGTTGGTGATTTTATTAAAATGAAAAAATGCGAGACAAGGGCTGTGAAAACATACCTCTTTAAGGAGGGTTTAAAATCTATAATAACATATCTGGAGTGTTGGGTGATTCTTACTCGTTGGTGCCGGGATTACAAATTAATAAGAAAGTCGTGTCAAGGTCCAAGGTGCTGGACCACCAAAAACTGTTATCACTCAAGAAAATATTGATTTGATCCATGATATGGTACTGAGTGATCGGAGAATTACGGTCAAATGTATTGCTGAGCAACGTCATTTTTCGTTGGAACGACTGAAAAAATTTGCACGAGGAATTTGAAGAAAAAAGTCTGCTACCGATGGATTTGAAAAATGTTGTCATCTGATCAGAAGCCGGCTAGATTTCTCACTGCTGCAAGCAATGTGATGTTAATGGACATGAGTTTGGATGGATTTTTGGAACTATTTGTAACTGTAGATGAAATCTGAGTTCATCACTTTGATCCAAAGTCAAAATATGAGAGTATGGATTGGGGACATCGTGGTTCCCCGCCCCCACAAAAATTGCGTGTGACTTAACAATGGTAACAGTGTTTTGGGATTCTAATGGAGTTTTTCTTGTTAATTGTTTAATACGTGGTCGCACAAAACGGGAAACTATTACGCAAAACTCATATCAAAACTTCTTGAGGCTATAAAGCAAACCAGACGTTGAAAATTAAAACGCGGCGTTCTCTTCTACCAAGACAATGCTATCCACAATGCTGGTTTTGAAATTTTAGAACAACCCCCATATTCGCCTGATTTGGCGACTTTCGGCTATTCTCTAAATGAAAAGAACATTATCGAGGTCATTTTTCGGACGATGAAGAGATGATGACTACTGTGAATGAGTGGTTGGCAGTGCCGCATAAAGAAATTTATCTAAATGTATTCAAGCTCTGCATCATCGTTGTACTAAGTGTGTTAACCTTTTAGGGGATTACGTTGGGATATAAAGTTCATTCACACGTCTAAAGCATTTGCCTCTATATTAGGGACAATAAATGATTAACACCCTCGTATGTTAACGATATAGTTCTAATAGCTGAATTAGATAGAAAATTACCAACATCATAAGCAAATGTTCAGCGACAATTAAGGAAATGGAAATAAAAGCACAGAATATTTAGAAAATTAAAAATTGGAAGACCGTTTAATAGGGAGTTGGAAATAGTGTGTATTTGAGAAACAATGTATGCAATAACAATTTTTAGAAGGAAGGAGGGGATAGATTCGGAACAAAGAGGTGCATATTACCAACATAACAGTACTTATGGGTAAACGTGCACTAGTAAATAAAACAAATAGGTAATTGTGGGACACTACACTTAAGGCATTACAATGCGGTGGAGAAAATTGAGCATGGAAATAAAATCAGCATTAGAAATGATGGTTTTAAGAAAAATACGATGAAGAAAGAATCAGGGAATATTTGAGAATAATTGAAATAACAAAGAAATTAGATGTAAAACAACTAAAACGGCTTGGCCCTAAACACGGAATGTCACCCGATTGACTTAAACTCTGTGATGAGTAATAGAATCGTAAGAACTTTATACAATTTTATTTACAAACTTACAGACCTAACCGTTACAAGATATTTTCTTAACTAACTAGTTTTCAGCTTGGGGGTTGCAAATCCCGCTCAAACCCCCACTCGCTTAGTGTTTGTCCGGCGCACCCCGCACTTACGCACACAACGCTTTATATTTTCTACATCCTCCGCGGGCGGAAGGTGATGAGACCCTTAATTAATCTCTAATTGATACAGCAACTGCACCGGGCGGCGAATTACAGTACCGTTTGCATATTTCACCTGACACGCGCGAATTTTTCCGTCGCGGCCAGGATATACTTCCTGTATTATCCCCATTTTCCACAACAAACGCCGCGAATCACTACCGTGAACCACCACTACATCCCCCACGTTCACTTCGTTCTCGTTTACACTTTTATTATGATGAGCGCCACGTAGTTGCAGTAAGTACTCGGCGGTCCATCGCTTCCAAAATACGTCCAAAGTTCTCATTCTCTGCCTCCACCGGCGTCGTAGGTCGCTGCCGTTTATATCTCCAGGAATTGAAGGAAAAGTAGCCACTGTTGATCCTATCAGGAAATGCGAAGGAGTTAAAGGTAGCAATTCCTTTGGGTCGTCGCCTATATACGTTAACGGCCTCGCGTTGATCGTTGCTTCGATTTCCGATAAAACTGTTGTCAGCTGATCCCTATCTAGTAAAAATCTACCAATGGACGCGCGTAACGCATCTTTGATAGATTTAACCAGGCGTTCCCAAAAACCACCCCACCATGCAGCACGTTCTACTATGAACTTCCATTCTATGCGATAGTTATTGGCGAAGTCATTCAGTTGATGGCTGTCTAAAATTTCACTAATTACTTTCATATCTACGGAAACACGTTTAAAAGTTTTAGCATTGTCCGAATAAATGATTTTGGGAACCCCTCTGCGTGCTACGAATCTTTTTAGTGCCAAAATGCTCGTTTCTGCATTCATACTCGGTACGAGTTTTAAGTGCAATGCCCTTGTCACTGCACAAGTAAACAAAAACACATAAGCCTTTTGTGGCCCGTTTTCTTTGTAATACAAAGGTCCGGCGAAATCGAGTCCCGTTACCTGGAAGGGTTTGGCTTCTGTAATCCTATTTCTTGGAAGAGGTGCGAATGGTACCGTTGCTGGCTTGCCTCGTAATTTCTTACACACAATGCATCTTGCTAACGTTGATTTTATTAATTGCCTAGCCCGTATAATCCAATAACGTTTGCGGATTTCGCCCAGTATTGCATTTGTACTACTGTGATGAAGTGTTCGGTGAACTTTGTTAATTAGGGGTACGTTTAAAGACGCGCGT